>WSXT02092143.1:0-11689 GCA_011762715.2 Neuroterus valhalla
CCAAGCTACTCACCGAGTTGGTAACCATATCGGATCCTCTGAGCAATTGTAGCTTTTGTGATTTTCTGCCGGATCGAAGAAACCTTTGCAGCGATAGCACTTCTGTTTGGCATCGGTGCGTGGGCAATCAATTCCAATGTGACCTACATCACGGCAGTTGTAGCAGTGCTCCTTTTTCTGCGTTGCAGGGTTCCTAGATGCAGCAGCCATTGCACCTACTCCACTCGCTGGAGGACCGCCTCTCTCTGCTTCAGCCTGCATTAGGATTTGAAGTCCTCATACGACATTTTATTACCTGTCGTTTTCTTGCTCATGAAGCTCGCTGTTCTTATCTCCGGTAAACTCGTCACTATAGCATTATAAAATGCGTCTCTTCCTCGGTTAACGGTTGGACTTCAGCGATATTATCATGTTCTCTGATTAATTCTTCAAAACGATCCCAAAATCCCGAGGCCGAGTCTCTACCTGAATTGTACGAAATAGCATACAACTGCTTTTTGACAGTTGCTGCAGTTGTGTTTGTTTCACAACCTTTAAGTTCTTCGATTTTTTTAGCATTTCTCTTGGGTCTTTTATGCTAATTATTTTCCCATGATAGCGTTGATCCAAACGATTTATTAACCCATATCGAACTTGAAAAGTATCTTTCTCTCTCGTCTCAGAATCATTATTATGACTAGTTGTGGCTTTATCGTCAATTATATACAACAAGTCTTTGGATCTCAGCTCAGAGGTAAAATAATCCATAAAGTGTTCATATTTTAATTTATTAGTTAATTTATAATCCCTTCGCGTACTCGAATCCCTATTTGAAACTTCAACTTTAATCAAGCTGTTATCATTCACGTTTGAGTTTTTGCTTTTATCTATCAAACTACTTAGACTCAATTCAACTAACTCTTCTCTGACAATTACTCCAACCTCAGTATCCTTTTGAGAACTGCTAGCTACGTTACCAAACGTTGGATCGTTTTCATAATTCTCGTCTTCAACCTCATCTTTATTATAGTAATAATTTTCATCATCGTAAACATTTACCTGATAATCTTTTATAAAGTCAGTGAGTTTTTGATCTATTCTGTAGTATCGATCAGAATGTATGTTCACTCGTTCCTTCAGTTTTCCGATCTTGTGATCAATTTCTAAATCACAATCCGTCTTGACCTGTTCTATCTCATCCTTGAGTTTTGCTATCTTTCCATCATAAGATAGAATTTGGTCAACTAGAGATTTTCTCATCGCCATGATAAAGTCCACCGTGCTGAGAGGATTTTTCTCAAGATGTTCTTGAAGTTGCTTCTCGATCTCGTCTCTTCCTCTCATCTCAGCTTCTTGTTCTTTCTGTTTTTGCAAGGCTAGTATTGACAAAGTGGATGGTAAGAGATCAAATTTTTCTAAATTTATGTGGCAATTTATACTACTAGTAATTTTTGGCTTACCCGTCACACTATCCAGCGCTGGCTCATCTCCACTCTTCGCATCTTCATTTCTCGTCACTTTTCTCTCATCTCTCTCATCTTCTCTCTTATCCATCTCATCACTGGTCTTTATCTCTGTTTGATCTCTTTTCTCATCTTGTTTCACATTCACATCTCTTTTCTCATTATTTTTCAGTAAGAAAGTCAGATGTTTCCCCGACTTTCCTCCATTTGAATGGCTTCATTCAAAATATTAAGATCATTTTCAGAGAGTGTCTGTGTATCTAAAACAAAACAAGAACAATAAGCGATTGACTATATTTTTACCTTGCTGATTTGTTTTCTCATTTGACATTCCGAACAACAAGTTTGTAAAATGAGAAAAATGAGTACATGTTTAATGTCTGAACAACAAGCGCATCAAACATTCACCCTTATGATAACACGAACAAGTGAACAACAACTTCATTCATGTAATGAAAATTTTGATGTGTTCCGCGCTGCGCAGCTTATTTAATGTAAACGGAACACTGTGCATGTGTATATATGTATTCACTTGTGTCATTACATTCCCATACATACTCAGATATATTTTATATACACACATTGTTTCTATACACATGCACTGCCACATTCGTCCCAAATTTGTTTGTTACCTATTTGTTTTTATTTTATTTATTTACACACCTTGTTTAAAGATTCTCAGATCAGGCGTGATGTAGTAAATAACATTCTCCTCTCGTTTCACTGTTACATTTGCAACACCCTTTTCTTTCCAAGCAAATTCTGTGTTAGCTATGTAAATAACTGCTAACAGTGTCTTGACATCATCTACTTGTATTAAATGAAATTTCTTATCAATAATCTTTATTCAATCATATACGCCCGTATTTTCTTATATAAAGTGAAATCAGTAATAATTCATCACATTTCTATCTTCAATTCATTGTTAGTATGAAAATATATAAAAAATACTATTCTCTGATGCATGCGAGTGACAGCAGACGATAAGGAATTTCGATTCACGTACACTGACAGCGACGTCTCGCTCGTGTGGTAACTTATTTGTTCGTGTTTGATGCACAGCGGCTACGTGCGTTTTCAAAAACTATGGCTCCATCCCTTTACTTTTCAAGTTTGATGAAACAATCAAAACCTTTCCTATATTTACCTTGCTTGAGATTGCTATCCTTATCAATTACGATAAATCCAAACTTATCATTATGACAGCAAGCTAAACACATTTGTTTAAATTGTGAATAAGGCATGTCAGTATTCACGTGATCATCATATATATGCTTTAGATTTATTTCATCCTGCTTAAATACGACTAGTAAATTAACATTATCCCGGACAAGATGTTTGTGAATATGGGCATATGATTGACTCAAGTAAAAACATTCAACATTCTTGTGTCTACCCATAGAAAAAAATTCCCTTATATTACCTTGCTTCTCACAAGCTACATAATCAAATACCATGATTGAATTTGGTTTTGCTACGCTTGGTATTATATCCTCTTCATGCTCACTAAATGGGTAGTACTCAACATCATCTACTGATTGAAGGACTTTTTCTAAAAATTCATACTTTCATTATTTTAGAGATTTCGAGTAGATATAAACATCTTCAAATTTGAGTCCATTTGGATGTGCAAGTAGAGCCAGTAGAGCATTTGTTTTGTCACAGTTGGAAGGTCCTCAAAATATTGCTCGTACACTGTTTGATAGCAAGTGTCCATGTCGTTTCTGTTTATTTTCATTTTCAACTAGCGAATCGAAATTCTGGATAAGTATTCTCACAGGCTGTGCTTAGAACTGCATCTTGACTGAGACTTACTTGAAAGACTATGAATATCCTTGTTATATAGGTTTACTCTTCAATCTATAAGTATTATTTGCATAGATATGATCGTTTACAAAGGTAAAGCAGTCAGTCGTAAACGGACTGTTGGACAGGCAAAACGTGGAAGCGGCTTCGTCGATAGAATCATCAACAACTTGCCGTTTGAATTGCACTTGCCTGGTTACTAGTACTGTGGACCAGGTACCAAACTCACAGAACGATTGAACAGAGGTGATCAAGGAATCAATCCACTAAATGCATCTTGCAGAGATTACGATATCGCCTACTCACAAAACAGAAAAAACGTAGTGGCTAGAAACTCTGCTGATAAAGTGCTATCTGGGAAAGCTTAAAAACGAGCCTTTGCGCAGGACGCAGGCATTGGCGAGGACAGCTGCTTGGGGGATAACAAACGCTATGAATATGAAATCAAAGTTCGGGATGGGTCTCAAGAATAAAAAACCTATATCATTAGGAAAAATTGTTGCTGCAGCTAAAAATTCAATAATTCCAAGTAATGATGCGCAAACTGTTATGAAATCTGCACTCAGAGGTGAACGTGCAGCTGTAATGAAGGCTGGTGGGAAAAGAAATGTGAAAGAACCTCGTTTTCTACTAGTACCGGCTAAAGTAGGAGGATTTTTACCCTTTCTCATACCCGTTTTTGCGGGTTTTTAGTGCTGCTGGAGCTCTCGCTGGTGGAGCTGCCGGTATAGCTGAGGCTGTAAATGATGCGAATTCGGCAAAACAACAACTTGTAGAGAGGAAACGACATAATGAAGCGTTGAAATCATTTGCTTTAGGAAAAGGTCTTCATTTGAAACTATATAGGAAACGACTATGCTTCATTTGAAACCATATAAACAAGGATCAGGTCTCAAATGCAAGTCAAAAAACTTGAAGTGAAGCTACCTCATCGAGCATTAACAGATGCAGATTTACCTAAATTTTCGAAATCTTTGATCATTACAAATTTTCGAGGAGTGTTTATGCGAAATGAATGGTAGCATAATGTATAATCATGAGCAGTATCAAAATTTCAATGCATTCATTCATGGACATTCATATTTGAAACTTTTATGTAGTCAATTAGGATTCAAAAGTATGTACAATCTAAATAAGTGTTGATATGTGCAATATCAAGTCAGTTGGATGCTAGCTATCACCATGGATGATTCATTAACACTAACATTGTCCGAAAATTCTTCAATTTTGGAAGCTAATTATTGTCTCCTTATAAAAATTACGCGCTTGGTCTTGTTGGATTCTTAACCTTCAATTCGATTCCCAATGTAGACATTGGCAAAAATAAATTTTACGTTGGTAATGAGATGATTGAAATACCCACAGGAAGTTATGAAATACGTGACATAGAGCGTCATCTACAAAATGTTTTAGCAAAAAAGAGGATTGAAATGATTAATAAAGCAAACAGTAATACTTTGAAAAGTGGCACTTATTGTAGCCATGATATAGATGTTGAACCAAGAGATTCTATTGGTCGCTGGCTGGGATTTTCTCCACGTATCAATCATAAAAGTGAATTCTCTCAGAATTGAGTGTAGCATAACTACAGGTGCATACATCAATGGCCGAAAAGTACATACAATTTATGAATTTTTTCCTGTGGTGCCACGTGAATATAAGACAGTAGAACTACCATCTCATGTCATTTACTTGCCAGTTGCCGTACAGACAATAGATCATATACAGCTCCTCCCATTTCTTCAAAACTCTTAGGACTTCAGTCAACTTCATTCCCCTGCTCGAAACACACGATTTTGGAGGCTTGGTGGGTAACAGCGAACATGATCGATTCCACGATCGTTGATGAGTCCATGTGGAAAAGTGTACTTTTCTACACTAGTGACCGTAAAGTTCGATAATAGTATCATTTACATATCAGTTTGAGGTTAAAATCGATTTCAATGTCAAAAAAAATGTTGATTCTGCACTCTCATGTGTTTCTCTTGTTTCATTACTACCAACTTAGAGCGCAGAAAACTCGACCTGCTGCAGATATATTCAAATTTCTTTACATAACCACATCAATAACGACATACTGTCAGTCATCCGGAGTATATGATAATAAAAAATTGACAATTACAAGTCGGTGGTGCATCAAACGCTCGTGGAATCGATCATTTTCGCTGTTTCCCACTATGCCTCCAAAATCGTGTTTTTCGGGCGGGTGTGAAAGAGAACAGTATGTTAACCTCTTGGGGGACGAGTCGATTCCCAACTCGCATGATTGCCGCGCGAGCGGAGCGAGCGCGGCAAACTTCATGCTCTTTGGGAATCTCCTATGTCCCCCATTCGGTTAACAATATACTATTGGTTCATTCTGAAAATTTTCGAAGCATTCAAAATCTTTGTGTGGTAAGCAGTCGCTCATAGCTGCACCATATTGGTTGTTTATATCAAAGTATAAACAACCAGCCAGTACTCTGGCTCGTTTGGATCAAAATCTAACCCCATAAATATATTGTTAGCCTTCCTATATCTATTTAAGCATTGAAACCCCTCCCCTAATTCCTTTTTCAATAAATAATAGCATTTGCACATCAGTAAATGAATCAAGCTCAATACCAGTATATTTTAACATTGCATCAAAAGCGAGTCCCGCTGCTGTGTGATAGTGAAGAGGTTCTAGACTGTAGGGTAAAAAACAAGCTATCCCGAAATTTTGAAAAATATTAGCCAGAAGTAAAACATCAGTTTCTAAATAAAGATCAGAGTATTCGCCTAAATTTTTCAAATTGAATGTTTCCTATACTGTGCAGACATGTTGATAACCATTGTCTGAAATATTTGAATCAATAAATTTTAAGCCTCTTTTGATGGTAATTGTTCTTCCTGTAGTTTTTCCCAACTGTCAATTTAATCATAAGGAAAAACACCTTTCCTTGTTAATGAATTGAATTCATCGTCATTTTTTACAATATTTTCTCGTGATTCTTTTCTTATCGTTATGTAAATATGATGCTAACCTTTCAAGACTGCTAGGCATAAATCTAGAAGAGTCAATGAATGGAAGCTTAACATTTGTACCTTCCACTTGTTTTGTGAAAGATATGTATTTTTCTTTGTTTGTAGGCAATAACTGAATGCCACCTTCAAAACTTGAAGCTAAGTCTTTTATGAAAAAATGGCCATCATATCCTGACAAGTTATGAAACACTGCAGGAATAACAGGAGCGTCTCTCTAGTTTATATTACAAGATTGATGACTTGCACCGCGATATTTGCCCGTAAAATGATCATGATCGCAATGCTTAGTGTCATCATCTGTAACAGCTTCTCACAAATGTGACATTTTGTTGCCATTTTGAATTCTCGTTGTTGTTGCAATGTTAAACACTCCATTGGGACAATAATTTTGAAACGAGAATCTACTTCCTCAGATATACGTTTCAATTCTTTCATGAACCAATTCATACAGTCCTCTCCTCGACAAACTTTAAGTTCAGACAATGAATCATCACAATTACAATCTTTATGAATGGCAATACTTGTCAGTACATTTTTTTGAAAATTGGGTGACTGCAGAGTCAGCTTTATGATTCTTGAAAGATTTTTCGAGTTTGAAATTGCATAAGCATCTGTCACAAAAGTAGGTGCGGGATTGATCATCACCAATATAATCCTCATCATCTTAATCAATTTCTGTATTTTCGATCATAAGAAGGTGGATTGTGGGCTCAAATAGGGTGGGAAAATTTCTTCTTTCTCACTGTTTTCATGAGAATCTATGCCATAAACACATGCCATAAACAACATTTATGCCTAAATTATTTACTTTCTCAAATTTTGGGATGTCATGAAAACTAATAGAGGACTTGATTCCACTATATTTGAGTTTTGTATTGAAATGAGGATAATAACTCTTCAGGTCTAAATTTTTCACAGCGATGTGAGGAGCTGCCATTATTGACCAGAGAAAACAGAAGATATCTTTATTTTCAACATTAACAACTGCTCTCTTATCTCTTACAAATTTTGATAATTGCTAATATGTTGAGAAGCCAGCAATTGAGAATGGTGCATATTTATTGAAATTTACATTTGAATTTATAATTTCTGTTAGTCTCCAATTGGACTTCGATTGTTGGAACTCTTCAACTTTGACTAGAATGTCTTCTCCCAGTTTAGTCTCAAACCATTCGCCGAAGACACTCAAGAATGGGGAGGAATGTAAATCATCATTATATCTACAGCTGTTCTAGTTGAATCGAGCAATATCAATACGATCGATACATGCTCTCTTTCACGCGCGAGCATAGCGACGTTCACGTTAGTTTCCAACATGGCGACGGTATCATTTCTTTTTTTTTTGTCACTTCCTATTTCTTACTTGATTAAAAATAACATGCTTAAAACACTCTCATAAATTCACTTTCAACGATAAATTCGGTCCTCTAAACGTTGGAGAAAGATACTTTAAAAGTAGATTCTTTTCACTCTTAAACGATCTAGTTTAACGATGAAATGATGTCGTCTGAACAATAGAGTATGCACTCTAATTCTGAAAGGATTGCATTTTAAAGCATGGTGTTTCTATTCCACGCATGCGCACATACATGCAACATTGAACGAGTCGATGCTTCCAAACCGTTTGTTTCCAACTCTGATTCTCAAACGATTGCATTTTGAATGTAAAAGTGTTCCTTTATCGCTGGAAGGAAATTTCTGAGAGTGTAGAACAGGATTAAAATCTCGCTCATACTTTTCAGACGTCGAAAATCGAATTTCCCATACACTCATTGTGAAAAATAGTATGCACAACTCATTGTGCAATATACTATTTTATTCTCGCAATAATTATTTTTTTCGCATGTTCGAAGAAGCTATTCGAATCCTTGTAACATAAATTTATTATCGAACCTGTTTCTAATTCGACTCTTAGAAGCAGTCTCTAAATCTTCACAGCCTCGTTGTCACCTGATCCTCTTCTTCGCAACTTCTTCAATTTTCGGTTCCTGGACTGCAGAATCCCAGTCAGAGATTGGATTCGATTTTTTTGGCCTTGAGAAAAGTCTTTCCCTGTTTTCAGAAATTGATTGAGCAACCGGATGTTTTTGATCCCACCTTGAATTCAAAAGTCGATTTCCTCAAACGTGGCATTCTCTCTCAAATGTTTATATGCCTCGTCCATGATTCTTATTAACTCCTCAGACTGCACTAAATTCAGTTTGGATAATGGTATCAAAATGCTCACTCAACAATATACACGTAAAACACACTTCGATTCTCAACACGAGGCACTTTATGCAGAAAATATTACAAGTCTCTTTTAACTGTAGTCAAATTTAACGCATGGAAGTTTCTTTAATACTGAGGAGCTTGCAGTAAATCTCTACGTTTATAGCCTTATCCCCTCTCCTAGATTTCTGGAGACTTTTGTGAAAAATATCACCTTATATGATGCAATAAATAGCAAGATAGTTGAAAATAAGTTTGCTATACGTTTAATCAATTTAATATGGAGCTATTCTCGTTTTGTCGCTATGCGGTAAAGCAACATGACCCTTGTCACTCATCGGATCACCAATCGCTCGCTCAGCATATCGCCTTTCGAATGTCTATGTAAACATTTCCAGAAGTCGACAATCTACGTGCTATGATTCAAAAACAAAGGCTCCTAATTTGTAAGGTCCATATCGCAGATGTGAACCAGCAGTACAAACCTCTTTCAACTTTAGTTGAATTGAAAGTATGGAGGTTTGTTTGATTCTGATGAGCTTTCTTTTCGTAGACTTATCCTCTCTGCTATATTTCTGCATACTTTTGTGCAATATAATATTATATGATGCAATACATTCCAGAGGATTCAGTATTATAACCAACGCGTTTTGGATACAACGTTTTGCAACGTTTAATGTAAAGCGTTATTATACTCACAAAAACCTTGAATCGGTTTACGAAAAATTTGTTAAACACGGTCTATATTCATGACTGATTCACTTTCTTTGTCTTTTAATATATTTCCCTCTTTGTTTAACTTACATGATATCGAATTACGATTGTGTCAGGAAGCAATAAATCATCCTTGTTTTTCATTATATTACGCAGTGGAAAATGCAAGGACCAATCAGAATACGTCCTTGAGATAATAAACAACCTTAAAGCAGTCAACATTTGTCTCACAATGGCGCAAGATCTTTCTAGGTTATGTAGAACAGTCTTTATGACGTCATGAGAACGTTCTAGAAGCTTAGTATGGACACGAACCACTACAGGTTTCGATGTCGGCAATTGTGGGTAAAAGGAATTTACAGTTAGAACTCCTTCTGCATATCTACTATCGAGAATAAACGGGGATAAAATGAAACTTGTATAAAATTAGTTGTAAAAAAACGTGTGAAACACATGATGAAGAGCTCTTTATTACTTGAGAATAGCTTGACTTGTGATTGCACTGAAATTCAAATTCTCCAATGCGTTCGATCTTAATACTTACATTTCTTCTCGTGACATTGAGTTTGAACATGAAACACTGGGATAGAATCGACATAAGATTTCAAGTATCCATCGCAGAATTTGGGTTTGAAAAATGAGAAGTCGATAATGAAATTTTAACTTTACTCTGGAAAAAAACTCTGAGAGAGTGAAACCGGAATAAAATCTTGAATGTAGAGGATGAATTTTTATATTTTTAATATAATCTTCGACAATGAAACAAAAACAACGCACCTTATCAAAAAAAGTTCAAGAACATGAAGTCCGTGAGTGGGTGAAATAAAGAATTGATTAAGGTGGCTGTATATATGGTAAACAAATAACGATTTATTGAATGTAAATTAATACTAAGTACAGAAAGGTTACAGTGGTTAGTCGCGTGAACTCTTCAGAACAAGACCTCGAATCTGGCAGAAGGCCAAGATCTAAACGCGCCCAAAGTTCGAGGAAGAATGTCGAAAAGGACCTCCAGCAATGTTGCTTCCACTCGGAAAATCGCAAGGGCAGACTAAGTCCCTCTCACGAAGTCCGAGGAAAGGGTAGCTGGGACCGATGGTAATTTCCGAGGGACGAACGTGAGTTTCCTCAAAGCAAGCGGATTAGCAAGCGCGCAAAGCAATTGAGTTTATGAAGGTTGACCATAAAAATGGGTCCAGTGCGAAAGCAGCTGAAGCTTATTTTTTATTGTGTTCGGACAAAATTTGAATTTTCTGCTAAGCGCGTTGTGGAGAAAACGCACGCCACATCACCCCCTTACCAGTGATTACGCAACATAAAAGAAAAATGAAATAGAATGACAATGCCAGAAAAGAACATACACGAAAAATATAAAATCGCAAAATGTAATACGAAGTTGATTCTATTTGAAACCAGCTTGGAAATGGTTTGGAAAACGAACCTTCCGTCCAGAACGAGTAGTAAGATGACTACGGTTTCCGCTGTTAACATCGAGATTCAACGGTCCTGTCTGTTGTACGTTGGTAGGTGCAGGAGCAGGTTGAATCGGTGGCGTTACATTTTCGCGATTAGGCTCAATCACAATATCACAATTTTCGTCATCGTCGTACAATTGTTTTTCTTCGGCGAGTTTTTCTAAATCATCTGATAAGATAAAAGCTGGCTTGAGTCCGTCATTCGGGGGATCGGACGGGCCGCGTACAGCATCATGACGTAGAAAAACATATGGTGAAGTCGCTAAGCACTTACTTTTTTTTTACCGTGTCGACGCACGAGGGACGGTTTGACATCATTTACACGTCTTTTCAAATTATCAATAAAATCAAACGTCGGTTTTTGGTCGCTAGTAAGGAAAAATTCCGCAGGCAAACGTAGGCTTGCCCCGTAAACTAGCTCAGAAGCCGTCGCCCCAAGATCTTCTTTGATGGCAGTTCGAATTCCAAGTAAAACGATCGGTAAAATTGAGACCCAATTGCTGCCATCATGACATTTAATCGCCGCCTTAAGTTGCCTGTGTAATCTTTCCACTAGGCCATTGGCTTGCGGATGATAGCTTGTCGTACGGCTGCGTTTTGTACCTAATAACCTACATAATTCCGCAAAGAGCGCTAATTCGAATTGGCGTCCTTGATCGGTCGTGATTCGCGAAGGAACACTAAATCGAGCGATCCACGTTGAGAGCAAGGCAGTCGCAACAGTTGTAGCTTCCATGTTAACAATTGGAACGACTTCGGGCCAGCGGGAAAAACGGTCGACGCACGTTAAACAATACCTGAAACCTTGGCAATAACTCATAGTAATGATATCAATGTGAATGTGCTCGAATCGACTGGCTATTTTTTCAAACTGTTGCACAGGAGCGGAAACATGTCGAGTGATTTTACACCGCTGGCACGAAGTACAAGCACGCGTCCAATCTTTGCAATCTGCATCCATTGCAGGCCAAACGAAACGCGAAGCGACGAGTTGCTGGGTAGCGCGCATACCAGGATGTGACAAACTGTGCAATG
>WSXT02092154.1:0-11689 GCA_011762715.2 Neuroterus valhalla
TTTTCAATTTTTTTCGGTCGCACATCAATTCTCGATGTGACGGACATCGGTCAGTGGTGGGAGACCCTTTCCGTGCAGTTGATTGGATACGCCGTCATCCGCAAAATTTCCTTCCCCTTTTCTTCTGTTATTCTTAGACATAGATTCAGGTACAGTAACTTTGGAAGATTTTTGGACTGCTTCTTACAATTCATCCTTGTTTATACTTGTTTTATCCTCACTTATCCTTGTTGTGCATTCCTTGATCAACCTTGCTGTTTGCTGTAAGTCCATCCTTGTTGCTTATTCCTTTATATATTGCAGTATATTGCATCTATATCTGTGTTATTTGTTTCTGGTTCATCGTTATTTTCTCTTCATTTATCTTTGCTGTTTATTCTTTATTCATCCTTGCTGTTTTTTCTTAGTCCATCCTTGTTGCGTATTCCTTCTTTAACTGTGTTATTCGTTCCTAGTTTATCGTTGTAGCTCATTCCTTGTTCATCCTCATCATTTTCTCTACCTTGCTGTTCGTTACTTGCTGATCTATGCTGTGTATTCCTTTATATATCCTTGTAGTAAATTGCATCTATATCTGTGTTGTTTGTTCCTAGTTCATCGTTATTTTCTCTTCATTTATCCTTGTTGTTTATTCCTTGTCATCCTTGCTGCTTTTTCTTAGTCCATCCTTGTTGCGTATTCCAACTCTATCTGTTTTATTTGTCCCTAGTTTATCGTTGTTGTTTATTCTCGTTCATCTCTATCATTTTCTCTATCTCGCTGTTTGTTACTTGCTGATCCATGCTGTGTATCCCTTATATATCCTTGTAGTTTATTGCATCTTCATCTGTGTTATTTGTTCCAAGTGCATCCTTGTTGTTTGTTCCTAGTTCATCCTTCATTTGAATTCGTTGTCTATCCTTGTACATAGTTTATTCCTTTTCTATTTGTGTTTTTGTTCCAACTTCATTCTTGTTGTTTTTATCTCGTTAACCTATGTTGTTCGTCCCTTGCTCATCAGTTTTGTTTGCTTTCTGTTTAACTTCATTGTTTGTCCTTCACCTTTCCTTGCTGTTTGATTTTTGGATTCCATTGGGTATGACGTAAGTGGCCAATTCTTCTTTCCTTTTCTCTTACTTATTCCCGAGAGAAGATTTAGGTTTAACAAAATTCGAAGATTTTTAGGCATTCCTTCTCATTCTGTGTTATTCGTTCCTGGTTCATCCTTGTTGTTTGCTCCTTATTCATCCTTGCTGTGTATTCCTTGTACATCCTTTTAGTTTATTCCTTGTTTTTACTTATTGCTTGTTCTCTATCTATCCTCGTTGGCTATTCTTCTTCCTCCTGTATCATTGTTGTTCACTTCTGGTCCATCCTCGTTGTTTGTCCCTTGTTTATCTTTCCTGTTCGATTTTGTGAGTTTTTTGGCTACGACGTCATCCGTCAATTATTCTTTTCCTTTCCTTTCTTTTTTCCAGAGAGATGTAGGTTTAGTAAAATTCGAAGATTTCCGCACTGCTTTCTATAATTCAACCTAGTTTATGCTTTTGTTATTTTAAACTCATTTATCCTTGTTGTTTGTTGATCCTGGTTCATTTAGGTTGTTTGTTCCTTGTTCATTTATGTTGTTATTGTTGTTTGTTTCTTGTTCATACTGCCTGTTTATTCCTAGTCGTCCTTGTGAAGCGTTCCTTCTCTTTCTGTGTTATTCATTCCTAATTCATCTTTGTTGTTTGTTCCTCATTCATCCTTGCTGTGTGTTCCTCGTATATCCTCGTAGTCCATTCCTTCTCTTTCTGTGTAGTTCATCCTCGTTGTTCTACCATTGTTCATCAATTTTTTTTGTTCCTTGTTAATCCTTACTTTTTATTTTTTCTCTATACATATGTGTTATTTGTCTTCAGTTCATTCTCGTTGTCTTTCCCTCTTCCGTCTTCGTCGTTTGTTCCTTGTTCATCAATATTGCTTGTTCCTTCTTTTATCCTTGCTGTTTATTCCTTGTTCATTCTTTTTGTTTAGTCGTTTTCCATTTGTGTTATTGATTCCTAGTTCATCCTTGTTGTTTGTTCCTCATTCGTCCTTGCTGCGCATTCCTTCTATATCCTCGTAATCAATTCCATCTCTTTCCGTGTAGTTCATACTTGTTGTTCTACCAATGTTCATCAATTTTGTTTGTTCCTTGTTAATCCATACTTCTTATTTCTTCTCTTTATGTGTTATTTGTCTTAAGTTCGTTCTCGTTGTTTTTCCTCGTCCATCTTAGATGTTTCTTTCTTGATCATCAATACTGCTTGTTCCTTTTTTAACCTTGCTGTTCATTCCTCGTCCATCCTTGTAGTTCATTCATTTTCCATTTGCATTATTTGTCTCTAGTTTAGTCTCGTTATTTTTCACCGTTCATCCTTGTTGTTTGTTCCTTGTCCATCAATGCTGCTTCTTCCTTATTTATCCTTTCTCTTTATTCCTTGTCCATCCTTGTTCTTCATTCGTTTAGTATTTGTCTTATTTGTTCCAGGTTCATCCTTGTTGTTCATTCTTCGCTTATCCTTGTTGGTTGTTCATTGCTCATACTTGCTGTTTGTTCCCTGTTGTTTGTTCCTCATTTTTCTTTGCTTGTTTATTTTTGTTACTTATTCCTCGTTAATCTTTGCTATTCGTTCCTAGTTCATCCTTCTCGTTTGTTCCTTGTTGATTCTGGTTCTCTGTTTTTTTCATATTAACTGTTTACTCATCAACCATCCATGTCGTTTCTTCCTTCTCTATCTGCATTATGTGTTCCTAGTTCATCCTTTTGGTTTTTTCCTTGTTTCTACTTGTCGTTTATTGGATACATCGCCATTGGCAAATTTTTCTACACTTCTTGCCACCATCGACTTTTATCCTTTCCGATTCAATTACTGTAAATAAATTATTGCTGTCCATATCGATCAGTTTCGAACTCCACTCTTTTAATCTCTTCCTCGTTGAATAGCTGGAATTTCTGTTTATGCTCATTAGCGGTGTCATTTCCCACTTCGAAATTCTTTGAATTTTTCTTTCTTTTGCCGAGTCTCAAATCATCATAATCTCCTCTCAAATAGTAGCAAAATAGTGTCATCGCTTGAAAATAAGATTGGTAAATAGTGTCAATAGTGTGTGCGTCCAAGGCCCAGCATACACAAGCCAATGTTTGAAAACCAATCATCGTACGATGATTGGATTCTCAATTGAATCATTCATTCAGTATGTATAAAGATACGGAGAATAAGAAAGAACAGATATAAATGCAGCATCTCATTCTAGGAACTGAGATTTAAATCGCTCATTATCCACATCAGCCATAATTCTGCAGCCATACAAAATGACCAATGATAAAATTATACATGAGAATTGTGAGAGGAGTGCATTTCCCGCAGAGCAAATGCTTCGTCCGACGTGAAAACGCAAAACGATTACTTGCTACTTTAATTTACTCCATCCCGTGACCCGCAATTTTCGTGTCTTGGCGTCTTAACGATCCTTTTCTTCGCGATGGCAGGATAGTGGTGCGTCATCATACATTCGTAACAAAGATGGCGAATGTTATAGAAGGGAGTAATTCGAGGGGAAAAATGACCGCTTACAAGTACCTACTTAGTGAGTGGTTATACTTATGGGGTGCAGCGGAGCATAGCTCCTTCGTGAACTCGAGCAACGTGTCTTCGAGTTTCCTGGCATTTCATATTATGTATGTATAATGCTGTCTTATATTATCATGGAATAGCTTGCTTGTTATTTATACGACTTTTTTATTATAATATATAGCATATGAAACGTTTCAGTTCTTTCGCTCATTACCTCGGACTATCTTGTGCTTAAGTCTCGTCGTAACAAGGTTTCCTTTTTTAACTTTGTTGTTTCAACGACAATTTCCTGATACTAATCAAGTAACATCATTATGTGGGAGATTATTGTTGGGTGTTTCATTGTTATATCATAAAGACTAATTTTTTCCCTAAAAATAGTCGGGCAACTTATAACTCAAATGTGTCGTAAATCTTTTGAAGGTTATGATAATTACAATTCTGTACCATACATGTTAGGGTGGTCCAAAAATGCATTGCAAACCATTTTTTTCGAATTTTTATGCGAAAATCCCGGAAATTTGTTCGAATCCACAAAAAAAAAAGTGCAATTTTTTTGTTCTGAAAAATAAAAATATTTAGAGGTGCCGCAAGCCCCGTGAAGGTAAACAAGTATTTCCTATAGGAAAGAAAGACGTTTTTGAAATTCAGAAATCTCAATGTTATAGATGAATCGCGTTCAAAATTCACCATTTCTCTTTACAATTGGTCACAGAATGCGAATAAAATATTACTTTTCAAATATAACCCCCATAAGACTCTTTTATAGGGTCCCGAAAAACCCCCAGAAGTGAAAAAATGGGTTTTTCGAGTTTTTGGCGCTAATTATGATTTTTTTGCGTTTTTTTTTTTAACACAGATTGTTTCAAATACATTAAATACTACTTTATACCGATAATGAGATGTTTATTCAAATTGTTTGAACAATTTTTCATTGCTTTTAACATCTTTCTCTTAGCAAAGGGTTAGAAAATCAAGGTATTTTCTAAATTTTTCAACTTATTTTCAACGTTTCAGTTAGAGCAAAGTAATATTCAATTGAAGTTAACAAAAATAATTTATTAAGCAATTTCTTATCATCCATAACAATATTCTCTTAGAATAATGCTACAAAGTTGCAGTTTTTTCTGAAATTTACAACTTCTTGTCCACTTTTCATTTGAAGCGGGAGATTATTCAATTTTATTTAACAAAAATAATTGTTTAAACAAATTGCGAATGTTTATAGCCATCTTCTTCTAGATTAATACTACATAGTTGCGGTTTTTTTCCTGAAATTTTAAACTTTTTATCACTTTTCAATTAGAGTGAAGTAATAATTAATTCATGTTGAAAAATATATTATTTAAACAATTTATTATCATTGCTCATAATATTTTCTTTGCTTAATGATAGAAGCTTGCGGTTTTTTCTGGAACTTTAAATTTTTGCCCACCTTTCACTTGGAGCGAGTTAATATTTGATTTAATTCAACAAAAATAATTGTTTAAATAAATGATTATTGTTATACCTATCTTCTCTTAGACTAGTGCTAAAAAGTTGCGGTTTTTTTTCTAAACTATTAGGCTTTTTATCAACTTCTCACTTAGTGAGGTAATAATTAATGCAAGTTAACAAACATGCTTATTTAAACAATTTATTATTGCTCATGACCATTTTCTCTTAGATAAGTGATAGAAAGTTGTGGTTTTTTCTGAAATGTTTAACTTTTCTCTACCTTTTTACCTGTGAAAAAGTAATAAATAAACATTAGAGAGAGTCATATTTTAATAGTATTGTCTTGTTTCAAGAAATTTATTTTTTTTCTTTTCCCAATTGTCGAAGAAAAATTAATGAAAGGAAAAAAGCTGAATTCATTCGGTGAAATTTGAATTTTTTATTTTCTACTAAAATCATGGTTCTTCAAAGCATAAATTGAATTTTAAAGAAATTGGTTCAACTTTCAACCAAAGAGTTGAATTTTCGACCTTTAAATGTAAATTTTTAATCAAAAATATGTTTGAAATTTTAAAAAAATATATTTTTATTTTAAATGATAAATAATCTAATTTAACCAACAATTGAATCAATTCAATCTGATTGAATTTCATTCAAATTCCATTCATTGCAAAGTTAACATTTCAGAAAAAACCGAAACTTTTTAGCATTAGTCTAAGAGAAGATAGGTACAACAATAATAATTTGTTTAAACAATTATTTTTGGTAAATTAAATTCAATATTAACTAACTTCAAGTGAAAAGTGGGCAAAAAGTTTAAAGTTTCAGAAAAAACCACAAGTTTCTATCATTAAGCAAAGAAAATATTATAAGCAATGATAATAAATTGTTTAAATAATATATTTTTCCACATGAATTAATTATTACTTCACTCTAATTGAAAATTGATGAGAAGTTTTAAATTTCAGGAAAAAACCGCAACTATGTAGTATTAATCTAGAAGAAGATGGCTATAAACATTCGCAATTTGTTTAAACAATTATTTTTGGTAAATAAAATTGAATAATCTCCTGCTTCAAATGAAAAAAGGACAAGAAGTTGTAAATTCCAGAAAAAACTGCAACTTTGTAGCATTATTCTAAGAAAATATTGTTATGAATAATAAAAAATTATTTAATCAATTATTTTTGTCAACTTTAATTGATTATTACTTTGCTCTAACTGAAATGTTGGAAGTAAGTTAAAAAATTCAGAAAAAACCTTGACTTTCTAACCCTTTTCTAAGAAAAAAATGCTAAAAGCAATAATAAATTATTTCAACAATTTGAATAAACATCTAATTATCGGTAAAAAGTAGTATTTTATGTGTTTGAAACAATCCGCGTTAAAAAACCGCAAAAAAATCATAATTAGCGCCAAAAACTCGAAAAACCCATTTTTCAGTATGGGGGTTTTCTGGGAACCTATAAAACAGACTTATGAGGGTGATATTTGAAAAGTAATATTTTATTCGCATTCTGTGACCAATCGTGAAGAGAAATGGTGAATCTCGAACTTGATTCATCTAATATTGAGATTTCTGAATAAAATTCACAAAAATGTCTTTTTTTCTTATGGAAAATATACGTGTTAAACTTCACGGGGCTTGCGGCACCTCTAAATATTTTTTTTTCAAAACAAAAAAAATGCATTAATTTTTTTGTGGATTAGAACAAATTTCACATCTCATTCATTATTTTAGTTTAGGTTATCATTACCTGCTGTAATAACCTCATTTCCGAGTATCTGTACCATTTGTTTATCGCATTTTAATCAAGTAGTTTTAGATTGATAAATGACTAAAATGTACGGGAACTTTTTATTACAAAAGTAGTTTTAATCTGAACCCGGGCAGCAGTAGTTTTCAACTAACCTATTCTAGTTAGGATAATATGAAATGTTTTAATAATATGTATAGGATACTTCCAAAGTAAAAATTCCAAAACCCCTCTTTTTGAGAAAACCGCATTTGAACTTGGCGAGTGCCATGAGCAGTAGTGTTAAATTGGATCTTTGAAAGCAAAATACAGCTAGAAAAATGGTCAAAGTATAACCCACACATAAAAGCCAGGAATAGATCATTTTCACCTAACCTCACAAAAATTTTACTAGCTTCTGAAATAAAATCGCCAATTTTGGCCATCAATAATATGGGCGTACGCATAAATAGGGGAATGTCGTCAGGGTTGGGGCGCTGTCAGGGTAAGGACACTCCTATATTTTGGAAAAGACACTTGGCGTCACCTGTGCCATAGCGTGGTATTACTCCTTTTGGTAACCCTTAACTTTTTCGTGCATTGCTCGCGTCAGAGGTTGCTTGGTTGGAGTACTATGTTGTCGTTTAATTTTGGATACCTCGAAAATTTTTGTCTAGTTCGTCGTGATTCCCTCAAAACTCCAAGGGAAAACATGTCAATTCTGAAATTAGTATATATTTCTAATTTGTAGATGCTCTCGCTCAATAAGTTCCCAGAAGGAAAAGTTGAAATTCCAACTTGTTCGTCTCTGGAGGACATCTTTGTAGTCAGGGCTAGGACATATCATTTTTTTCTTTTAACCAGGAAAATCATTTTTCGCACCTTTTTTCAGTCCGTTAAACATGAAATTGGTATATATTTCTTATTAAAATAATTTCTCATAAATGAAATTCAATAAATTGTAAAATTAAAAAATTGAAAAATAGAAACAATAGAATCTGACTGATGTTTCTAAGTTAAAAGTCTGTATTATTGAATAAGTAAACAATATAATTCAATGTTTGTTCAACAAAAATTATTTTGGCACAAATTCCGCAGATTTTTACCAGTGTCCTAACCTCGACTACAAGTCCTAACCCTGGCTTCATTTTTTGTTTTTTTCATTTTGTTAATAACTTTTTCTTAATAGTGCGCGTTGCTCTGTCCAATGAAAAATTTTCTTGTGATAGGCTTTACTTCTATATAAGGAAGAAATTACGACCAAGTTCAAATCTAATCAAAAGCTACAGAGGAAAGTCTAGAAGTGTCCCAACCCTGACGACATTCCCCTACATTACTCTACCAGTTCTCAGCACCTTCCAATAACCTTCATCTGAAATTGTTGTCTGTGAAAAGATGTATTCATGCGCTTTGCAATACTTAAGTAATTATTTATCTTTCTTTAGTTCAACTAGTAGAATTTTATTGCAAAGAAAAGTTCCTCGTTTAGTTATGAGTTTTAGAATATTTTCCACATGCATACAAAATGTACAATATGTGAGCCATCTCAAGGTTAGAATGATTATAAATAGAGGTATTTTTTCAAAGAAAGCAATATATTTCCTTCCACGAATAGTTCTTTTTTTATTTCATGTCCTAAGTTCTGAGAGTTGTCATCAATTACTTAAAATTTGTGAGTCAGGAAGAGGAAACTTAAATATCCCTAAATAACGCAGAAAAAATGGGTAAAATATTCGATTTAACTGAATCTATAGTTGTGGTTATAACTAAAACTGTGAAAAACATTACTAAATATTATAGTAATAGTTAATTTAATAAGTATTTGAATTTGTATCCTATGCATGTGTCTGCTTGGACAAATGGAATTATTTGAGGCTTCTTGTTTGATTACTAGTGGTCAGCAGTGACGCACACACAAAGCGAACTGTGCGAACACTCACGTGCAGATATCGCATTTTATTCCTAAATACGCGCAGCGAATTCTCTTTTCATCAATTATTGTTCATTGTTAAAAAAAGATCCATCCTCCATAATAACAAAAAACTGAATTTGTGCAAAATACATCAGTTAATTAATATTATGTATTCCTGTTGACAACCATAGATGTCCATAGATGGCCAACATAATATACAATTAATTTTTTTCTCTTTTTTAAAACTCATTCAGATTTTCCGCTAGATTGTTTTAGGTCTGCAAATAAACTTTTTTCGTTCTCAATTTGAAAAAAATACAATGTAAAGAGAAAAAACATCTTATGAAAACGAAAAATTGTGTGAAACAATGAACAATTTTTTTCAAGTTACTATGGGACTGAGAATTAATGTTCTGAAATGGCCCTGAAACATCTTTTCCCCTGGATAATGTCCCCAGGATTTCTTCTGCAATATAAAAAGAATGTTCTCCGTAATGAAAAAATGTTATTATTTTCAAAGGTAGACATAAAAAATCTTGTAATTCGAAACAGACGAAAAGACACCATTTTATAATTTAAGATTCCTACCAAATATATTTTTTAGCCATGATTTACCTGAAAAGGGTGGTAGCTAGTCGATAAGGTTGATTTTGATGCAATTCTGCGTTTTTATCAGTTTCTGTAAGTTTTGCTGACCGGTTTCATTCAAGTTTCGCATAATTTTCAGGTAAATTAAAAAATGTATTCTTTTTTGTTCTTCGATATTCAAGATTTTTCAGTCACTTGCAATAAATATTTAAAATTTTTTCACTATAGAGAATATTTTATGCAATCTTTAACAGAAGTCATATGTATATTATTGCAGGTAAAACATGTTTAAGAACCATTTCAGACCACTGAATTTCATAAAATTACAAATTCTTGTAATCTAAGACGGATAGTCTTCAAATATTGTTTTTTGTTTCATAAAACTTAAGGCTCATTTCTCAATCAAAAATAAATACATACTAGGGGTGAAAATATTTTTTAGTCTTCACTTGGTATTTAAAAAATCGAAATCGAAGAAAATACATTTGAAACCTGGAGCGACCAGTGAAACATCTAAAAAATTGCTTGAGAGCATAAATAGAATGAAGGCAGTATTTTTCACCAAAAGGAAGAAATTTAGGGGGTGCGTTCGCAGAATTCGAGAATTCAAATTTTAACGCAGCATCTTAATGTGGGTAACGTCTCATTATGAATATTTTCTAATGAAGTTATTGAATTTTGAGGTTACAATTTTTATTCAGCACTTGAGAGAAAGAAAAATTACGCTTTCTAGTCGTAATTTTTATCTAGAAAGTTTAAAATAGTATCTTCAACAATAACTTTAATTGATGAAGTCAAAATAATACACATAAGATAGTAAATATTCTTTGAATATATAAAAATAGTAAAACTTTTTGACATGCAAATATATAGATTACACTTCGATATAGAATTAAAAACTGAACTTACCTTACTTATTGATATTATGATCTCATCAGTCAAAAAATATTTGTGCTCTGTATATTAATAATCAATGATCTAATTATTAGAAGTTGCACTTAAGAAATTAGAATAATCTATCTTGTAACAAACGTAAACCATTAAACTCAACCTCATGGCCAAATGCCGGTTTAATCTTGTTTTGAAAACAGCCGAACATTGACAAGCGACGTTCAAAACTGGTGGCGAAAATCGGTACATGGGATAAGCGTAAGAAGGAACCTTTTGAATCTAGATAAAGTAGAAATGGAATAAAAAGAAGATAAGATAGAAAAAGTAGATTTTTCCACAAAACGCAAAAAACTCCCGGTCAAAAATAAAATTCCCAGTTTCTCTCGGTTTCCCGGTCCGCTAGACTGCTAGACACCGTGGAGGATATACCAAGAACGGTACCAAGTTCCGAGTGTAGTACAATGATTTGAAAATTGTTCAAATTTTTCAGAAGAAAAAAAAAAGGTTTCCAATATTCGAATTTCTAATTAACGAAATAAAGCTTCCTCCAGAGAGACATTCGTGCTGAATTAGGCAGTAAAAATTTTGACAGCATTATATTTATGTTTAATGATTCGGTGCTGTAAAAATGAAATAAATGAATAGAGAAGATTTTTACATTCTCATTCTGGATGAGAAGGTATTGTTTTTATACGGAAATTGACATTCGCGGATTTAATGAAATCTCCACGTTTTGAGAACACCTGGGTCAGAAAAAATAATGTTTACGAAGGTGTCTGTCTGTCTGTAGTCTGTGGTCTGTAGGATGAAGGATTAAAGAGGGGGAACATTTCGCACATTTTTTTGGACTTTTTTTTCCAAGAATCAAAAATTGGAAGTACAATTTCTTGTAGCACTCAAAAAAGTTATGGCATTTTGAAAATCAAAAATATAAAAGAAAATGAGAATTTTTAGCCAAGTAACGCAATATTGAAAAGAAAGTCAGAGAGAAAAAATGTTTCTTCTTGGGAGCCCTACAAGATTTTGAATATAACTTTTTGAATTTTTTTCAAAAAATCGAAAATCCCAATTCTGATCGCACAAAAAATTATGAAAAAAAATCTGTGAACTTGATAACTTTCGAAAAAATGATCAGATTCGATAGAGCTTTGGCACCCATTTTGAAGGACCAAAAATACGAGTCAACTTCGTTAACCAGCTATTTTGGATCAAAAATAGAAGAGGGGGAGCATTTTGAAAATTTTTTTGGATTCTTTTTTCCAAGACTCAAAAATGTAAGGTACGGTTTCTTGTAGTAGGTAAAAAGTGAAGTTATTTATCCTCTTGATACTTTTTTAAGAAACGAAATTTCCAGATTTTTGGCATTTGCAAAATTCAAAAATGTAAACGAAAATAAGAATTTTTAGCCAAACAACGCAAGATTGAAATAAAAGTGAATGTGAAAAAGAAAAAATGTTTCTGCTTGAAAGCCCTACAAGATTGTGAATACAACTTTTTGAATTTTTTCAAAAAATCGAAAATTCCAATTTTGATCGCACAAAAAA
>WSXT02092165.1:0-11689 GCA_011762715.2 Neuroterus valhalla
AGGAGGTTTGAAGAAGAGGCGGAGAAGGCTAGAACAGAAGAAGAGGTTTGGAAAGTAGTAAATAAAGAGAGGAAAAGAAGGAAGAGTGTGAATCAGGATATAGAGATAGTAGAATGGAAAAAGAATTTCATGGATCTGCTAGGAGGGGTAGAGAATAAAGTAAGGAAGGGTAGAAGAGAGGGAAGGAAAAGAGACGAGGAAAAGGACATAACAAGAGAAGAAATAATCAATGTTTTAGGAATAATGAAAAAGTAGGAAGCTCTATGTCTGGATAAGATTCCAAATGGAGTGTGGAAATATGGAGAAAATGAACTTAAGGAATGAGCGTGGATAATGTGCCATCGGGTATGGAGGAGAGAGGGTTGGCCGGAGTTATGGAAAGAAGGAGCAGTGGTACCGGTGTTGAAAAAAGGCAAAGGAGAGGAGGTCAAGGATAATAGGAGAGTGAAGCTGATGCCAACCTTGTACAAGTTGTATGTAACGGTGTTATCGGAGAGATTAAAGAAATAAGTGGAGGAAGAAGAGATAGTGCCACTAACTCAGACGGATTTTAGAAAAGGAATGGGGGTAATGGACAACATTTATGTTGTAAATTATATAATAAATACGAGGGTTAAAAATGTGCAGGAAGGAATGATAGCTATATTTGTAGACCTAAAAGCGGCATTCGATTCTCTGGACCGGGAAGAGATAGAAAAAGTTATGGTAAAAAAGGTATGAGGGATGGTCTAATAAAAAGAGTTTCAGAAATGTTTCGTGAGACAAAAAGCAGATGATATAGTAGTGATAGCAGAGGATGAAGAGAGAATGGCGGGGCTAATTACAGTGTTGGAGAAATACTCAGATGAGAAGAAATCGACATCGAATGTAGGAAAGACGAAGATAATGAGGTTCCAAAAAGAAGTGGGAAGGAAGGAAGTATGCATTGGGAGATAGAAGGGTGTGAAGATAGAAGAAGTAAAGGAGTTTAAATATTTGGGATACACCTTGCAAGTAAATGGAGATCATAAAGCGCCTATAAGAGAATGAATAAATAAAGCGACAGGGGTCATGAAGCAGGTATGAAGAACAGGAAAAACAAGATTCAAGAAAGATTGGAAAAGGAGAATGTAGTTGTTTGATACCCTAGTATGGCCAGTCTTAGGATATGGAGCGGAAATATAGGGATGGAAGAAAAGGGAAGGAATGGAAAGTCTACAGGAACAACATGTGAGATGGACTCTAGGAGTGGATTGGAGGACACCTGGATATATGGTTGAAAGGAAACGCAAAGGGATAAATTAAGTATCAGAGCAGGGAAGAAGGCATGGAAATTTGGAGAAAATCTGAGAGGAGGAAAGGGAGGGGAGTTAGCGAAAGAATTTCTGAAGGAGGTAGAACAAAGAAGAGGGAGAGGGATTGAGTTAACAAAGTTGGAAGAAGAAAGAAGGGAATACTTTATAGATAGACATATAGGAGAGGAAATTGGAGAAAACTTTGAAGAATTAGAAGAGAAAGAGAAGGAAAGTCAATTATTAGAGAGATGGGAAAAGATTATGGAATCAGAATGAAATAAATGGTATAATATAATAAAAAAGGGAGGATTATCAAAGTGTTTGGAAAAGGAGTGAGGTAAAAAGAGATGGACAAGAATAGCAAGATTTAGATTAGGGAAGGAATTAAAAACATTTATTTGTGGAAATTATCTTTCATGGAAGAGAAAGGAACTTTCCGAGTGCAAATTTAACAGGCAAAGAAATCAATTCTCAAAAAAAAGTTGTATTTTCAATCGAAAATATGAATGCAACGAAGTCTATTAAATTTCTTGAAAAAAGATCGAATCCCAACAAAATATTCGAATTCTGTGCAACAAAGAAGAATAAATAAAAAAAAGGAAATGGAGTATTTGAATTTCGATTCGAAAACATTATTCCCCAACCAAAAAAAAGATTTTGCAAATTATTTAATTTTGAATCAGAAACCGTTGAATTTGACCAAAATAGCCAATCTTCGATAAAACGTTCAAACCCTTACTGTGAAGATCAATTTTGAACTAGTGGAAAATGTGACAGTTGAAATTTTAACTCGGAAATACTTAATTCTTGAAATAATAACAGTTGAATTCAAACAGAAAGATTAGATTTTCACGAAAAAGACATTTCCCTACAAAACATTAATTTGTTATTAGTTCAACGGAAACACGTTGAATTTTCCAAACGAAAAGAATCTAATTTGTCAAAATAAGCTAATATTTCCAAAAATTCTTCTAGGGTTTCTTAAATAATATAATTTTCAACAATCTTAAAATCGCAGCTCACTTCAAAAACGATTCACTCTAGTTATAATCATTTATGTTTTTGGGAACCTTTTTGGAAGTAATAGTTGTCTACAAATTATGAAATGAATTCTTTAGTCTGAGGAAAAGTTGATGAATTCTTATGAAAAAAAAAATCTTTGATAATAATAATATATTCTGTTTAAGTGAGAACTGGCCTTTTATAGCAAATTTTTTTTTTCCGTTCGAAATTTGAATATTCCATGGGAGAAAAATCACTTTTTACATTTGGATATCAAAACTTCAACCATTCAGTTGAAAATTCGTTCTCTCTGTTCTGTGAAAATTTATTTCTGAAACCGGAAACTTAAACAAGTTGAATTGCAAGAAAAAGAGTAAATAAATAGTTAGATTGTTCACAAAACAAATGATTACGGTTTTGTAAGGAGTTATTTTTTGTGTACAAAATTAATCTCTGTGGTTCCAAATGTAATTGATAGGGATATGAAATTTTTATCAAAAATAGATTTATTTCCTAAATGAAATATTTTGTAGAAAACAACATTAATTGTAGGGAAATAATAATTCTAGTTGAAAGTTTTTTTGTTTTGGGAAAAGTTTTCAATATTGGCATTCGTTTTTCAACTGCTTTGTAGGGAAACAAAGTCTCCCAATTGTAGGTATATCATGTACATAAATGTTGAAATGTACACAATTTGGACGATTTTCAATGCAGAAAATAAGTAAATGCGAAATACAAGTATTTGAGGAAAATTGATTTCACCCCTCTAGTACATTTTTCGAAAAAGTATATGCAATGGAATGTCAGATGGTACGGGTTCAATCCCAGAGTTTTTCTAATATTTCGAAGAAAAGTTTTTTTTTCAACTGGAATAAAATTAATTCCAACCAGACATTTGTATTTTTAAGTGAAAAGATTAGACTTTTACCAGAAAAGACGAACTTTCTACAAAATAGTTCGACTTTTAGTTTAAAAAATCATTTTTATCTTGAAAAATGAAGCTCCTACCAAAAAAATTAATTTTTAACAAAGCTGTATCGCTTCCAACAGAAGAGTTAATTTGCAACCATAAAAGATTAATTTTCATTGCGAAATTCTATTGGTAACATTTCGAACAAAAAAAACTGATTTTCAAATTAAAAGCATTTGAATTCAACCACAAAGAGACAGAATTCAAAAAAGTTCAATCTCCAACTATTTAAAAAACCAATTCAAACCGAAAGCTAGTAGTTTCACTCAGAAAGATTTAAACTCAAAAAGATACATTTTCAAAAAATGGTCTTATTTAAACCAAAAAAGATAGGTCCTCGAAAAAAATGTAATCGTTTATATTCAATATCAAGACAATTTGATTTGACGAAATAGGACATTTTTTTCAGGAATTGTTCAATCCTAATTAAACAATATTCATTGAAAAAATCAAGCAGTTACCTTTGAACCAAAAAGATCAGATTTTTACTGAGAAGGAGGGATTTGCGAAGAACAATCAATTTCTCCGGCTGGAATTGCAACTATATTATTACAAATTATACTTTTGGGATGGGAACTCACTATTTCTCGTAAAATTTACATGTTTGATTGGAAATTCAACTCTTTCAACGAGAATGTAACTGATATATCTATTGTGAAAACCTCTTCCTTTTTTTTTCTTTTTTTTTTTGAAGTAATTAATTTCAATGGAAATTCTTATTTTTGTCAGGAAATTTTTTCGCTCCAAAGAAATATTTTTTATTCAATCTAGAATCAGTTGAAAATAATTAACTTCATATTTCAATTATTTTCTTCTAAATAAAAAAGTGTTATGTTATATAACTGGTTTTTTGATTTGAAGATGAAAATATTTTTAGTTTTCCGGTTCAAAATTTGTCCTTATTTCAGGAAATTCCTATATTTTCGAAAATTTAACTCTTCGATCAAAAATCAAAGGTTTTTCCCCAGATTCATTTTGCCCCTCAGATGAAGGAAAGTTTTCCTTTTCCAAAAAATTTCTTTCAACCCAAGAAAATTTGTCGAGTACAAATGAACTTTATATTCCATTCAAAAGTATTTCTAGATATTCTTCTTAGTCGTCATTTTTTTCCGTGGTAATAAAAGAAAGGCGAGTTAGGTTTCATTTATTTTGAGAAAAATCTTTTTTTAAGTAACGACCCATTCATTTCTCAATTACGTTATAAAAAAAAAAGCCTTCTTATTGCGTACCATGAACAAATAAATGATAAAGTTTCCACTGTTTTGAAGATTTTCAAGGCAAAGAAGAACTGAATTGCGAAATACAAATATCTGAGAAAAATAGATTTTGCTCCGCCAATACATTTTTTCAGAAAGTTTATATGATGGAACATCATAATTATCTCTATCATTTTAACTTCTTTACGAGTTAACTTGAAAATCCGTTTTATCTCTGTATTTTAAGAAAATGAAGAATTTCCCGTCTTCTTTGTTCCTCTCGTTAGCGATTCTTTTGAACTCTAATGATAACTATAATTCTTTGAATACTTTAATTTTTAACTTACTTTTAATTTACTTATTTGTGAATTACCTTTTATTTCAAAGCTATTTCAACTTATTTAAAAAAACTGAAAATTAATTTTTCAGCATACATGTTCATGATTATGGTGTTACTGTCAACTAAAATCTATATATTCTTCATTAGAAATGAAGTTAATTTGACTATGTGTTAAATGAATTATTTTAACAACTGAATATTCAAAATGTTACATTGTTAATATGAATTCTATATTATTTTTATATAGAATGAATGTATTCTCTTGATAAATATATATATATATATATATACATATATATAAACCTTTAATCCTTGACCTCCTCTCCTATCCCTCTTTCCGATATTGATACCACTACACCTTCTTTCCAAATCTCTGGCCAACCCTCTCCATAATATGTTGCACATTATTCATGTCCATTTCTTCAGTTCATTCCCCCCGTATTTCCATACTTCACTTGGAATTTCATCTGGACCTAAAACTTTCCCATCTTTCATTTATCCTGAAACATTGATTATTCCTCCTCTTCTTATGCCCTCCTTCTCCTCCTCCTCGTCCCTTTCCCTTCCTTCTCTTCCGCCCATCCTAACTTCACTCTCTATCCCTCCTAGCGGGTCCACGAAATACATTTTCCCTTCTACCATCTCAATATCCTGCTTTACCCTTTTCATTCTTTTTCTCTCTATATTTACTACTCTCCAAACCTTTGCTTCTGTTCTAGCCATTTCCACCTCTTCTTCGAACATTCTCTTTTCCTCCTCTTTTTTCTTACGACACATCTTATTATATTGCTCCTCTTTTCTTCTACATTTATCTCTACTACCTTTTCCTCTCCTCCGTCTTTTTAGTTTCTTTCTCACTTCCTTCTTTTTCTCTCAGAATTCCTTATCCCATCCATTTCCATTCTCCCCCCTCCCACTAACTCCTTCCTTGTTGTTTTCCTCTAGCACTCTTCTTATTTCTCCTCTCATTAGTCCCATCTCTTCATCCACATTTCCTTCTCCCATTTTTACATCCTTGAGCTTCTCCTTTAATTTCTCTTTCCCTCCTATAGACCAATCCCTTCTTCCAGTTTTTTACCATCTCACCATATATCTTGTAATTTTATTTTCCTATACTTGAACCATGTTTTCTTCCCATTCCTTTTATCCTCTTCTGCTATTTTGTTCAATTTATGCCTTATATTCCTTCGTTCCCAGGTCCAATCATCTCCTGTTCTCTGTTCACTGCCATATAACTGCCTTTTCTCCAACATAACCTCTCAATAATCTTATACCTTCTATAACTATATTGTTCCTTCTTCCCTCCCCCTCACTTCTTTCCATTCTTCTTCCTATTTTTCTTAGCCTTTCCTTATTCTTAACCTCCTTCTCCATCTCCCCCCTTCAATTTTCTGGTTTGCATATTTTATTCTTTTCATCCTACTTCCTAACTCCTCCACTCTTTTCTTTGAGTCCTCCTGTTTCTCTAGTTGTTGATCTAAGCTCAGCATGCTTTCCTGTAAGTTTCTCCTAACTTTCACCCATTTCTCTATTCCTCTCTTGAGTCCCACCATTCCCCGTCTTATTTCCTGGTTCTTTCTTCTCCCCGTTCCTCCTGTCTCTTTTCCTGCATTTATATCACCTCGGCCATGATTTTGGAGATTTCTTTTGAATTAAGGTCTTCCAAAGCCCGTCCAGCTTCATCTCTGCCTTCATCCATTCTCTCACTACTACTAATTTTCCCTCTCCTTCTGTTTTCTCACAGCTTACTGCTCCATTTATTCTAATTAAAAATGATTTCATTTGCCTAAAAGTTATTTTTGTCAAACAAAGAAGATTATGATAAAGAACAGTTGCTTGAGTATTGAGTATTATTAAATATTCCATTTTCTATCAAAATAAAAAATACAACTGTGAGGGGGGGGGCAGAGAATTCTAGAATGAAGCAAGATGTACGGAAAATGATGGATACAGAGAGAGAGAGAGAGAGAGGGGGGGGGATAGAAAATAAAATTATAGAAGAGGAGGATATAAGAGAAGGAGAACTACTTAGAAGAAGACATTGCAAGGGGCAATAAATAATGTGCAAAGATACAAGGGTAGACCATGAAGAATTAGAAAAGAAAGAAAAGGCAGGCTGATGTAGATGAGAAGAGGAAATTCATAATGCAACACAGAGTATGAGATAATACAAGAAGTGATAGCTTAAGAATTTTGGAGGAGAATGAAGGGCCATCTGCAGATGAATAAGGAGAAAAAGCGCACAGAGTGTAGATATGAAGACGAGACATGGTAGCGTGCAGTGAATGATTGTATCAGAGGAAAGGACGAAAGATAAGAATAGCAATAAAATGTTGAGGAAATTAAACAAAAGGAGGGACTGAGAGCAGATTGGGTAAAAGAGGTGAAGAGAGCAAGAGGAGTGAGAAAGGGATCATTTTCTTTGGAATTTGATACATTTCTTCATGCTTTTTTTCTCCTGAACACATAATCTTGGAAGCCAGTAATTCACTCCGATATCAATATACTCTCTTTTATAATTACAGATTACAGTTCACAGTCCAGGATACAACCCGTGAATCCCCTTCCAAATCGTAGAACTGTACCTCTTAGGATTGAAAGTGGTACAATTAGTTTATATGAAACAGCGGATGGGAGAATTGAATCGATACCAGCAGGAAATCATCTCGTGGCTACAATTAATAGTCTAATTGTTGGAGTAGAAGTAGGAGGTGTGATGCATCGAGCACTTAATGGAGGAAGGAATTATTGTAGTGATGCTGGGACTAATTTTTATGGGAAAACAGTTCAGGAAGTTGAAAAGCGATTTATCTGGTATACTGTACCATTTAGTGCAGCTAAATAAATATACAAACAAAAAATAATTATGGAAACTGAAACGTTGAAAAAAAAATAAACTCTCCGAAAGGATTGAACTATTCAAACCGCTCGACCAGCAATGCCATTCTTCTTTGCACAGAAAAAATATCCTGTCAATAGTTTGTCATCTTGATGTAGAATGAGGTATATGTAAACTTACAATATGAAATTTATGGAAGCTGTAAATTAAGAGATGAAAGATTATCTATAGTAAAAAATGTGATAATTTTTTGCAATAAAAGAAGTGATTCTAATTGAACACACTTTTTTCTTCTATGAATCCCTCCTCCCCCTACTACTCTGCTTCCTGCATATTCATCCTGCTCCGCCTCCTTTTTCTCGTACCATTCCTTATCCTCCTGCTCTTCTCCTTCTCCTACCACATAAACTTCTGCTGCTCCATCTTCTCATCCTCAACCTCCTCCTCTTCGACTGCCCTTTTTCAATCTTCTTATACCCGTTCCTCACCTACTCTTCCATCTTTATCTCTTCCTCCTCTCCCTTCTCTCCTACTCCATTTTCCCTTTCTGCGTCTCATTTTTGACCATCTCCCTTTCTTCTTATGCTTCTTTTGCTATTCTTTTCTATTTTTTTTCTAATCCACTCCCTTCTCCTATTCCTCTGTCTGCTTTATTTTGTCCCGCCTACTTTGCCCACCTTATCCTCCTTTCTTTCCTCATTGCTTTTCTCCTTTCCTTCCTTCTTCTCCTATTCTTTCACTTTTTCTAATCTCCTTCTGACCCTCCTTTCCCTTTTTTCCTTCTCTATCTTCCTCAACCATCCTTCTGCTCCTCCTCCCTTTCCTCCTCCTCTTTCTCCACCTTTTCCTTTACCTGCTCTTGTTTCTCCTCCTCTTCCTTTCCCTTCCCCTCTTCCTCTACTCCACTCCCACTCCTTCTTCTTCCTACACAACTTCTTTCGTCCCCTTGTTTCTTTTTTTTCTTCCTGCTCCTTTTCCTCTTTTCCCCTTCTTTTACTGCCTTCTTTTTCTTCTTCGTTTACTCATTATTCGCCTTACTTCCCCTGCTCCTCTTCCTCCTACATTTCCTTAACTCCTTCCTGCACCTCCTACTATTATCCTCTCTTACCCTTCTCTCCGCTTACCCTGGCTCATGCACCTTCCTTCCTTTCCTGATCCCTTCCTCATCCAATCTGCTCTCAATTCCTTCCCTTTCTCCTTATTTCTCACTCTTCTTTTTCATCCTCCTTTCCCCTTTTGCACCCGATGATCCTATTCTTCTTTCATCTCCCCGATTCCCTCTTACCCTTTCTACTGTTCTTTCTCTGATTGCTGCTCCTCTTGTTCCTTCTTTCCATTTTACTATAGCCCTTTTCCTTCTTCTTTTACTCCTTCTTCTCCTCCTTTTTTCTGCCTGATCCTTTATCTTATCTTGAAGCTCCTCCATCTTCTTCCCCCTTAACATTTTCCCTTCTCACTAGTCTCTCAATTCTTTCCCTCCTTCTTCTCCTTCTACTCATAAATTTTCATTCTAATCTTCCCAACCCTTCTAAAAATACATTTTTCTCACTCCTTGTTTCCCCCTATCTTCTCTCTGTTATTTCTTCCCCTAACAATATTCTTCCGTCTTTTATTCTTCCTCCTATTCCTCCTTCTCCTTCCCCTTCTATCCTCTCTTCTTCCCCTGCAACCTTCATTCTCTGCCTTTCTTTTCTTCCTGCTTCTCCTTTTCTTTTCTTCTCTTTCTCTACTCTACTCCTCCTCCTTTTTCTCCTTATATTATAAGGACTTCCCCTCACCTCCCCTGCTCTTCATCCGCCTGCGTTTCGAACTCTTCTTCCTCTCTCTCCTCCCCCCTGCTCTTCCTTCTGTTCCTCACTCTCTATATTTTTCTTCTCTTATTCGCCCTCTCTTTTTTTAGGCCCCTCTTTTTCTATTCATTTTTCTTGTTCACACTTCCTCCTCCTCCCTCATCTTATGTTCATTCTCTGATTGCTGCGCCTTCACTCCTTTCTTCTATTCTGACTTCTTCCCTATTCTCTTCTTTCCTTTCTCCCTCTTTCTCCCCCTTCCTACTATTTCTCTTTCCTTTCCTCCTTCTTCTCCTCTGCCTTATTCTTCTCTTTGGACTTCTCTTTTTTCACCTTCTCTCTTTCCCCTCTTACATTTCCTCCTCCCTCATCATTTTCACAAAGTAGTTGGATTTGTGAATCAAAAAATTACTCTTCAATGGGAAGGTTAAATTTTCAATTGAAACCATCAATTTCCGATAATAAAAGGCAAATTCTCAACAAGATAACTGTATTTTCAACCGAAATTAGCAAATGCTCATGTAAAAACACAAGTTTTCAACAAAATAGATACACTCTTCACCGAATACCAATATCAAACGAAAAGGAGAGTTTCCTTTAAAATACAAGAATTTCAACAGACCAGTTTATTTTTGAATGAATGGTTACTTACCAGATAAAACTGATTTATTTTTAACCAAGCAGTTGCATTCTCGAACTAAAAAGACAAATTTTCGAGCAAGGAGTTAAATCTTCAACAAGAAATTCTGATTTTCAGTCAAGCGAAATGACTTCTTAATAATATCAACGAAATCGATAAGTATACAACGGAAATTTGAAAAATTGAGTCTCATGCACAGCCTACTAGTTTTCTTGAATTCCATCAGTGATTATCATTCTTATTTTTTGATATTTGCAATCAAATAGTCAAACTCATAAAGATTCTTCTCCCTTATCTCCTTTCCTCTCTCCTACTCACTCCATTCACCCTGTTTTCTTCGCTCATTCCTCCATCCTTTCCTCCTCCGTCCTCCTGTATTTTCTACTTATCCTTCTAGCATTTTCCTAGTAATTCCTTCTTCCTTCCTGCTCCCTCTTCTTTCCTCCTTTCATATCTTTTTTCCACCCTTTGTCTCCTTTCCCACCCTCATTCTTTTCTTCCTCTACCTCCCAATGTCTCTTCTTCTATTCCTTTTATCAATCCCTATTCTCATATTTTTCTCCCCATATCTACTTATTCCCCTCCTTCCCCTCCCTCCACCTCTTTTTCCTTTTCTTCATCTGTTGCTTTGACTTTCTTTTTTCCTCTTCCTGCTCTTCCTTTCCCTACTCCTCCTCATTATTCTTCTCTTATTTGAAACATTCCCTCTCCACCTATTCTTGCTTCCCCTCTACTTTCTTCTCCTTCTTCTTCTTCTCCTTCTTCTTCTTCTCTTTCTCATTGTCCACCTCTTCCTCCTTGCTCCTGCTCGTTCTTCTCCTCCTACTTCCCTTATCTCTCTTCTCCTATCCTTTTATCTCCTTCTAATATTCCTCCTTTTTTATTACGCTATTTTGACTATTTTCTCTTCCTTTTCCTCTTTCTTTTTCTCTTTCTTTGGCTTCTTCCTTTCTTGTATGCTCTACTTATGATTTTCCCACGGAACATTCCTCTCCTTTTCCTCTTCCTCTTCTCTTCGACTGTACGCACCCCTTCCGCCTCTCGCTTTCCCCTGCCATTTAATCTTTTATTTCTCCTCTTTTTCCTCCTGAACCTACTCTTCCCCCTTCTCCTCGCGGTCTTCATTATCAGGTACTCCATCCTTCCTGTTTCTGCTCTCCTCCTTGTCTCCGCTATTCCTACGTCTAAATGTACCTCCACCTTATCCTGATCCTCATCTTTACCCTTCTTATTTTCCTCCTCTAGCACTGCTCTGTTATCCTCCTCTCCTCCTTACCCTCCGTATTCTGCCTTTTTTTTCCTTTTATTCCTTTCTTCATCATCCTTATTTATTTTTACAAGCTTCATAACGAACAAACTAATCTCGATATTTTCTCCTTTATTCTTTTATGTAATGAAGGAGATTCTGAGAACTTCATTCCTACCGATAGCGGTGTTTCTGAATTCTTTTGTTGAATATCATTTTTATTTTTTATTTTTGGCAGTGTATACGCTGCCGGTACCGGCAAAAAACTTTAATGTCGGTGCCGGAAAAAAAATTTAATGCCAGTAACGGCATAAAAGTTATGTGCCGATTTTTCCAAAGCAGGACTGTGCGTGTTCATTATTATTTTTATGAAAGTACGCAGCCTACTAAGC
>WSXT02092176.1:0-11688 GCA_011762715.2 Neuroterus valhalla
CAGAAGTGCGGCATCTCTCCCCTTGAAAAATTTGTAGTGGCAAAACGCTGTTTGTGGAAATAAGCCAGGGTTAATACTTGATATTATCAAATATTTCATTCAACTCAAGATTTTGTTGAAACAACTGACAAATTTGGTTCTGTCAACTGAATAGTTTACGGGGCCCATGGAAGCGTGAATTTGGATAGAAATAAGTGAAATTTTGCGTCGAAATCGCCCCTGTATGCTTCGTGGATTAGTAGAAGAAAAATGTTCTCGTAACAGAAAAAAAGGCATTCTTTGCTTGTCAGGTTGATCCGCCTTGAGTTATGTTGAAATCTGGGGCGCTCCTGGTCCGCGATTGATGTTCAAAACTTTGATAAGCTTTCTCAAAGTAAGAAATGAAGAACAAATTCAAAATAAGACACCTCCTCAGGTTGATGGAATCCCCAAAGAAGCAGCATTGAAAGAACAAATTTGAGAAAGACTCTGCTAAAGTGATGGCCTGATATGTATACGAGAAGGTCAACCACGAATTCGAGACTGCAGGGGTGGGTAATGGAGGATGTGATAATTTAGTATGCACAGTGAAGTGTATTTGAATTTTATTGGCGAGCTGGCTGTCACGTGGGGGTGTCCGGGAGTGGCAATGAGGATGCTGGGCCACAGGGGTGCCTCTTCGCTTTATCGGATCGCAGAAACGCTCCTCCCGTTTCTCGTATCCCTTTCCCCGTTTTCCCGAGGGGACATTTCCGCCGACCAATATCGCCTCACTTCTCGGTTGGTTCCAATATCTTTCTAAGTTCCTTGCCGGGCATGAATAAACTATTTCCGACTTTGAATATCTGAGCGTTTTCACCGAATGGGACGACCACCATCGAGGGACTCCGCGCTTGGAACGATAAGCGGAAGTTCGATCTTGATCAACGTACAAGATTCAACGAGAGAGGAGAATTCCGGTTCTCATATTGTGATTTGTTAGAAACTCTTTCATGTGATTCCGTTTAATCTTTTGTATTCTGTGGTAACATTTTGTGATCCGTAACAATCTTGTGCGAGTGCTTACATAATCTGTGTAATCTTCCTAAATCTCATGTATTCTTTAAAAAGACCATAAAATCTATGTTATCCCTTGTGATTTCTGTTATCTTGTCGAGCTATATCAAACTGCGTACAGTCTCATTTTGTCCATAACAATCTCTTTCGATCAATGTATAACCTTGCGCTACATCTTTTTATCTTCTGTAATCTCATGAAACCCCATATTGTCACTTGCAATACATGTAATTTTATGTAATCTCAAGTACCCTGTTGTAATTGCATATAAACTTGTGAAACCTCTGATAAAATTTTTCGTGCATTATTAGATAACAGGGTCCCTACAGGCTGGGGAATTTCAGAGAGTCCGGGAAAGTCAGGGATTTCAAAACTAGTCGAAGAAGCTCGGAGAAATTGAGGTAGAACCTGTGAGTGTATAGGAAATTCCAAAGAAATTATAGCTAGTTGATGTTCCTAAGATTCTCTATTACTTTGGTCACCATTAATGTTTTGAACATACAGAAACAAAAAAATTTTTTGAATCAGGTTCTTCAACCTCTTAACAGAGAATACAGCCTGTCCTCTACTTCATCTAATCTCCGTGTTTTCCTTTAAATTTGGAAGATGCTTCAAAACACTTGGAATCGAAAATCTAAACCAGTTTTTCTTCAACAAACAAAGTTCCTATTTATTTTTCAAGGAACATTGGCCCAAAGAAAATGCGTCCCGAAACGAAAAGCTTTGGAAGATATCCCTTCTCCTTATACCATTCCCCAATATTTCAAAAATTAAATGAGAAGAAAAAAAAAGAAAATTGGAACAAGAAAGTAAATTGAGCCTCCAATTTTAAACCGAAGATAAGAAGTTATTATTATGTAAGATTTCCTAGTCAAGGAAGAAATTGTAAACCAACTATTGTCGTTCTGAAAGTTCAATGCCCTAATGAGGAGGAATAAGTTCTTCACGAAACTGATATTTTTTAAACAAAATATTCAAAGCATTCACCAAAAAATTCAATTTTGTACCAATGAAGCTATATTTTAGGCAAAAGAAGTCCATTTCCAGAAATGAAGGATTTTCCAATTATGGTTGCAAATACGATGTTAGCGAATTAGCTAAAATTGATTTATTCTTACCCAATTAAGAAAAAAAGTTTTCAACCAAATGAAAGAATTTTCCGTTTGAAAAGTGAGAATCTAAAAAGTGAGAATCTAAAATCGGAGAAACAATATCATATCACTTTCTTATGTCCAAAAAATTGAAGTTGAAATCTGCGACCCTTGGCAATCAAACTAAAAATCAAGAATCCAATGAACAAATTTGGACAAACACCCTCAAATACATCTATTCCGAAAAAACAGTGAAGAAATAAACAGAAGAAAGATTAAAGGGAAAGCAAACTCCGAATCCCCTTTTCTCCCTTTTTTCATCTTTCTTTTCTTTTTTTCACAAAAAAAAAACACAAAACAAAATTATTCGAAATATCTACCAACGTTTCGGTGTTCACCCAACACCCTTATCGAGGTGAATAAATCTAATAGCGTTTCAGAACCCAAGAGAACCCAGGCTGCTCTCTGCCTATATTTCCACTGAAGACTAAGGTCTTTCAATTTCCTAAAAAAATTGCTGAAATTTGGACCACATAATGGAATTTGTGACAAAAAAGAAGGCTTTCAGACGAATTTGCATTCCTCATTAATAAAGCTATATTTTTCAAATCATTACTTTTATTGTGTCCCTAACAGGAATAATTAAATTCCAACAGAGGAGGACTGTTTAGTCTACGCCTTTTCATAACCAAAAAAATATTCTGATGCATGAAATAATGATTTTCTAGGTTTCAGGGCGAATAAAGCGCCTAAAGGGTAGTTTTGACTACCTCGCTTATCATTTTCCAAATCATGCGAAATTTTAAGGATAGACTTGATCATAGTTCAAAAATATTCTAGTAGCTAGTAGTATCATTCAAAAATGAGAATGAGGAAACGCTTAAAGAGAAGAGATAAGGTAAGGAGAAGTGAGAGGTTAAGAAAGTGAAGGGCAGGGTCTGAAAATAAGTCTAAGAGATGGGAAATGAGGCTAGAGGATAAACTGAGTAAAACAGAGGGGGAGGTGAGAAAGAGGTGGCAATGAGTAGATTGAAAAAGAAAGGAAGAAGAAGAATTTGAGGGTATAGTGAATAAAGAGGTAAAGGAACAGTGAAAAGTAAGTGTGGGTTTGAAAAAAGTTGTAAGTAGCAATGAAGGGAAAGGGAATAGGAAGTGAAGGGATGTGTGTAGGTATAGATCAGAAATAATTAGGCCTAAAAAGGTTATAAGAAGGTGTGGAGTTAAGAAGGAGAAGTAAGTTGAAGGGTAGGGTCCATCTACTAATTTACTGAATAACAGGAATCCCTCATCACTTTCTGTCACAAATATGTTATTTAAATCCACAAGAACATTCATGCCGATAAACAAAGAATATTCGAGGATTTAAGGAACTTTTTTCCTATTTCTAAGAGAAGTTCTCCTTTTTCTCGCCGGTTTTCAAACTTTTTACCTCTTCAGAAATGTGTTCATGACTCTTAAGCGGAAAGGGCGAAGGGGATTATTGCATCAACCAGAAACATACGATTCTTCCGTTTAGAGGTGATCTATTCTATTCTTCCATTCGAGCCATCAAACTAGCCATTTGTTGAATGTTTAAGTTCTGAAAGGACAATAGTACACTGTGCAATATAATGTGATCTTGTTTTGTATTATTGAATGATTTTCCGAGTAAGAAGAGGGATTAAGTTGAGGTAAAATTAATAGAACTAATTCTAGTGAAGAAGGATGAGAAAGGGCGTAAGGAGTAAGAAGGTGCAGAGGGGTAAGTAGGAAGGTGAAGTGAGTAGGCGTGGTGTGATTAGATGGGGAAGTGATAAAACCTGAAGGATTGTGTTGTTAAGGGAGGTAAGGAAGGAAAAGTAAGGGGTGAGAAGGGAACGAGAACCTTCAAATCACTAAATGTAATAAAGGTGTTCGTCATTTTTAAATCGTGGAACAGATAGCGAAAAACGTAGAAATTTAAACATTTTGAATACTTAATTAAATAAGCTTAGAAGTCATTTTCCTGAAGGTGCATACATCCTGATTTCACTTTTTTGTTTTCCTCACAAATCTGTCTACGACTTTTGAGATAAAAAGATGTTTCCTATTGAATCACTATAAACAATACGGTTTTTTATGTTAGGAGGTAATTTGGCACATTTCTTGTTCTCAGAGAGGGGAAGAAGGAAGAGTGAAAGGGTAGGAAAGAAAAAGAGGAAGGTGTAAAGGGTGGAAGAGGGTTTGTGATGAAGCGGAGGAAATTGAAGTTATTTGAGTGAAAATGATGAGGAAAAGGATGTGAAAAGTGAGCGGGTGCGGAGGGGTAGGTAGGCAGGGGAAATAAGTAGGTGTAGTAAAACGGGATGAGGGAGTAAGCATGGAGAAGCAAAGTGAGAAGACATGAGAGGTTGTGTGACTGGAAAGAGAGACGTAAGGGAAAGTACGAGCTTCGTAGGGGAATATGGAATCGGAGATGATTACGTTTAGGTCACTAGACATGATCAATTCCTCATCACATTCATTTTGGAAATGTTTCAAAAGTAATGAGAGTTGGGAGAAGTTTAACATCCTGCAAACCTACTTCCTCTCATTTTTTATCGTATCCGTATTCTTTGAAGAAGGATTAGAGGAAGGTCTTCAGTCGTAGAAGAAAGACTAGATTGTTGGATTCCTTTTGTTTCTTTATGCACCACTCAAATTAATTTCATCTCAATTCCTGCCCCTATCCCGTTATCCTAGTGATTAATTTCTGGTTGTCGAGCGTCGTCAAAATGATAAAATCAAACAGCCCGCGATAATGAGTAGCGTTGTCTTCCACACAATTCATCGGCTGGGTTATTAATATTCAGGACAAGCTGTACCCGCGTTGTGAACAGTGCCAAGTGACAAATACCTTACCGCCTCGCCCCAACCCCGACAGGCTCAACTCTGTAATTAACGCTAATCTTTCAACCGTTCATTCTCTCAAACGCTCCTTCGCTCTTAGTCTTCTCACTTCCTTCGTACTTTGTACTTTAACATGCAAAATTTTAAGTGCCTGCTCCCTTCTCCTCCTTTAACTTACTGTGACAGCTTGTATTCTTAAGGGAAAGGAAAGAAATTAAAACCAATTACAGTCGAATCTCCATTTTTTCTCTCTCGGAGCTATCTCCATTTCGAAAGCTGTCCTTTGAGTAATCTCGAAGCTGCCTTACGAAACATTACGCACGCAGCGTTTGATATTGCTGTACGCATGTCGAATTTAACAGAACGAAACCAAGATAGGTTCGGCTAACCTGTATAGACATCCTTGTAGCTTTTGTATTTTTTTGTTTATAAAAAAACTGTGAACCTATTTTCGAGATTTCCAAGGCTACAACGAACACGCCTATTGTGACAGTTGAATGTCCCCCTCCGTCTGTATGTTCGTATGTCCGTTTGTTTGTCTGTCTGTCCAGCCGTTCGTCCAGTTGTACGTTGTCTACCAAGCATAGCTACTTTTTTCTGTCTTACAGAATTGGAATTATTTACGGATGTTAACCAACCTATGAACATCGCAAATATAATTTTTATCTGGTTTTGTCCTATCGTTTCTTCTAGCGCTAATCAAACAAAAACAAGGAAGAAATGGAGACATATTCAAATTTGAATTTTCAGACTCCTACGCTACAAATCGTTTTTATTGCTCCTATCTTCTTGAAAAGCGGCTGAAAAGGGAGCTCATGGCATGTAGAATTCCGATATGGAACATCATTCAATATTTTTCTTCATCTCATTTTTATTAATGCAGCAGTTGGAATAATTAATATCAGCATGTGAAAAATCTAGAGTTCACAAATTGTTACAAATCCTTACGGGGGAGGAGGCAGGGGATCAAAGCTTCCCTTTCGTAACTTTCCTTTCCCTAATTTTCTTCTTAAGGATGCCAATCGTAACCTGTTTAGGCTCTTGAATACTATTCTGTGCTATACGTGCAAAAAGTAGATATTTCTGCTCGAGTGTGAAGTCTGCCGTACGAGACAGAGAAGAATAGGAAACAAGTTGTAGGCGATCCGAACACGAGTTGCAACTGCCGTCTTCCAGGACCTGTTGAACACAATGTTTTTTAAACAAATGCAGGGCATTCTGAATTCAAGGGACAATGGAAAAAAACTCCACAGAAGTTTGAAAAATTTACATAAAATGGAAACAAAACGCTCGGTATGTTCGAACACTTTCCATATCGGGACCTACAAACATTTGAGGACATTTTTGGTAAATTCATGAAGGACTCCACACAAAATGCGTGTGAAGGTTCTTTTAGTTGAATTTTGGTCATGCTTGGTTCTTTGATGCTTGAGATGATGCTTCTTGGCAGAGGAAACATCCACCGCGGTCAAGGAAACGCTGCTGTATAAAAATATGGCTGTCGGAAGGTTTCGTCATGCATATTATTCCGAACCATTCTGAACATTTATCAGCAACAATACTTTCTAGAACAAGATTTTCCCCTGTAATAGTACTTCGAGAAAATTTGAGTACTTTGAGGGAACTAAAGTTCGTGGTAATATTCTCTTTGGAGTTACAATTGAGAACACAGCAGGCATACTTCCTTTTCGAGCATCGTTTCTTTTTCTATGGTTCCGTGAGAGTTTCATTTTTCTATTTTTATATCATCTTTATCAACATCTCATTTACTTCAAACTAATTATTACGACACACAATTAATTATCTCGCGTTAAATCAAGTAAACGCATGTAAACTATGCTACGCGAAGCCTAGTGGCAGCCAAGTTTGTTAGTTCACTAGATGGCTGTCAGGTCTGGCAATGCAAGTTTAAATTCTCAATAGTTAGTTGTTATAAGGAATTCAACCGGGAGGCTTTTTACATATATTTTGCACCTGATATGGTGTACTCGACGAAAAAACCGAGATTGAAGAGATCCGTAGTTTTTCTGAAAGGATCAGAAAATTTTTTAATTTCCGGAAATTTATTAAAAATTTAGATATAAATTAGACGAGTTCTCCACTAATTCTATTTTCGATTATTTATGGTGTTCTATTATTCTAAGGTATCTCATCACTTCTAGTTATTCTAATTACTGTGAAGCGCTCACAATCAGGTAATTCAAGATAAGAATTTTTGGACACTTTCAGATTGTCAATTTTCACAATCATTTTCGAGGGGATTTTCGTTGTTCTACGATGTTTTTACAAAGAATTCGTTGACATGATAATGAACAAAATTGGGTGGGCTTATGAAATTCTTCGTTTGTAGAGTTTATTTCAGCATTAAAATTACTTGCTCTCATCAAGAAGCTGAAGAAGCACTCCAACAGTAATGTTTCTTGAATTAGGATTCGTCATTTTATATTTTCTTTTCATTGGATAAACAAATGCACAGTTCCAGCATTCATGAGCAGTAGGCGTTATCATTTTTCATGTTACTACTAGCTGCGCACTGTGGCGGCGCCTTCGACGCCGCGGAGGAATATGCTAATGCCAGTGGCGCCATATGTGGAAAATTGGTCGTACCAACTCTGAAACCTTTGTGGGCTCATGCCCAACAACTTTGCTACAGATCATCACATGATCAAATGCATAGTTTACGATTCTATAAAAGACATACAGACAGACATTCATTTTCATATATAGGGGAAGGTGGGGAATTCTGAGACACACATCATTTTTGCACAATATCTCTGCCCAAAAAATTTTTTTTTCAAATACTGAGAACCTTGACGTTTACTATATGTAAAAACAAAACTTCTGGCTCATACCGATTCATAATCTTCATATCTATTCATATCTCCTTTTCTTGCTTAATAACGCGGAATGGTGGCTGCCAAACGGGAAAAAGTGAATAATTCCAAACAAAATACAATTTAACGTACCGCGAAATACTGATATGGAGTGTCTCATAGTTCCCCACTAAGTGTCTTATGATTCCTTACGACCTATGTTTTGCATTATAGTGGTGTGTAAACGACTGAAAGACTTTCCGTCTAAAATAAATTGTGTGAGTCGAAGGGCTAAAGCTAAACGAAAAAAAATTGCATAATTACTCGAGTGGGTTTTGAACAGCACTTCCGAAACATGGGTAAACACAGGAGCGCGAGAAAACACTGGGAAACTCGATTTTTGGGTCACGGTCACAGCGAAGGATACAAACGGCTACGCATAATTGTTGCCTTTATTAATATGAGCTCTGACCGAGATAACACAATATAAGTTGTTCCGATCCGTCACCGTTGACAGATGCGCAAATCACAGCGCTGTCTCACGATTCCCCACGTCTCAGAAGTCCCCACTTTCCACTATAGATTTATGTAAAACGTTGACAGGGATACTTAGAGACAAAGAATGTTAAACATAACTGAGCATGCACTTTCTGAGCCTAATACTTGTATCTGGAATATAAATACTTTTGTTATATTATTGATGGTCTAGCTGATAAGATGCCCTCATTTGTATCTCCAGAGTATTTCTTCTGATATAAGGAGCTCAAGAGCTTCTGATTTCGACACAATTTTATTTATCATTGGAATTTGAAGGAAGAAATGGACACATAATATCAAAAAACAGGACTTCATCACATATATATGCTGACACAGTTTCTTTTATTCAGTTTAATAATTAAACAACCAGCAAAAGTCTGGTTATATATTTCTATTGCTGTTCATCATTGACAATAGAACGTATCAGAATAACGCTCATTTCATAAATGAGACCACTGTGAATCTGCTCATTCAATTTGTTCATGAAACAGGCAAATAATTTCAGATGCCAAAATTTTACAAGCCAACTATTGCGTCGTCGGTAAGAGTAAGTTATTTAGATGCTGAAATAAAAGTCAAATTATAAGTCAGCGATCCCGAAAACTCTTTTGATAGAAAATTCGAAAAACGTGACCTCGACAATTCTCTATTTCATACAAATCCGTCTAGATCGTGATTTTCGGCTGTTTTCTTTTGTTTCTATCCCACTGTGCACCCTATTCGGTATGCGTCTAACTTGCCACACGTTGAACTAAGCTGGACAGACCAGCCAAGCACGGACACATCCTTGATTAAAATCAGAGAAGCGAGGGACAAACAGGGTCGCGAATCTGCTTTTTACCACCTTCTTTCTACTTGCCAGCAAAGTGGTTTCCTTTGCACGCGAAATTGGATTGCGTATCACATAGGATAAGAAGGGCCAATTTCTCCAAATTGTTGCATATCTTTAGCATCTGCAACAGGAGAGTTTTTACTATACATTTTGTTTCATGAATCAGAGAGAAAATTCGATATGCGATGTGAAGAGCTGTATGCCGATACAAATATAAGCAATTCAAAATAGACCTAAACCCAATTCAAATTCGTATGTTACGTCAAATAATTGAGTTAATACCTAAAGAGGAAACTTATGCATCGATCATGGCGGAATTATTTAAATATTTGATTCAATTATTGGTATGTTTGTATCATCGCGACCTAGGATGGTCAAGGAGTCTCCAAATTTATTCGCATAGTGAAATAAAAGATGAAAGGCCACCGTACCGTCTCACTTACTTGATCGTTTGCTGATGTTCTTGAAACGTATTTTCGATTAGTTCAGACTCTTCAAAAGCCATGTACCAAAATTTATGTTGAAAATCAAAATTTTTATCTTGCTCTTGGCTCTGGGCTGTGAGCATTTTTTGAACTTGGGATCGACGACTCCTGGCATGCTCATGTTGTCTGTTTCTCTTTAAACCATATTCGAAGTAAAAAATTCTCAATCAGCATTAATGATGAACCTTAAAGTTCTTGACTAAATATCCTGTTATCTAACCAATCCAACATTCAAAAGGAACCTAGCTAGAAAAGCGTATACTCTCTGTGAGAAGTGGATCGGCGGATCCCTAGGTAGCTCAGTTGGTAGAGCATTTGTTCGAATTACGGAAGGTACCGGGTTCAAATCCCAGCAGAGAAAGAAAAGTGGTGTAGCAGATTTCTGGTTTAAAGATGGTCTCTTTCTGGCTAAAAGAAATTCTCTTGTTAGAACTGATCAAGATGACTGACATGAGAATCCCCTATTAATATTTGATAATCCAACACTCCTGAACATTTCATTGGTGAAAATTCTAGTGCTTTGTGCATAGTTCTTATTTTTGGTTGAAGATTTTGAAAGCTTGCTCCAGTTTTTTGTCTTTTGAATCGGGAAAATTTCCTTAGTTGGAAGTTGGTCTATCTGCATCAGAAATTTCTTTCTTTCAGTAGGAATTCAAGCTTCTTCAAAGTCAATCTTGACAAAGCGCAAAACCGCTTATTGTATGCATTCCTAATAGCAACGTCGGAAATAATGTCTTCAAGGGGTTACATGGGTTTGAAAATTTCAACAAATCGATTTTCCTCTTCTTCTTATTATATAGTATGATATTTCAAGAATATTCTCTCAAAATTTCTAATTGATCCATGCAAATGTCTAAGAGCTAGACCCTGTGAAAATTCCGCCCATCAGGTTACGGTAGTTTGGCACGTGGCAGTTCGAAGGCTCAAAAATAGCGTATTTATACCCATTTTTTTCAAATATCAAATGTTACATTTTATTTAAACAATTAGGCATACCAAAGATATTTTGAATATTTTGTGCTATTTAATAAGACGAAAAAATAAATAAATAAAATTTTCTATGTTTTTCCAACGTAAATCTTCAATCGCGTTTTTCTCGAAGCTCAATTTTTGGAGTCGGTGGCCACAATTTCTCGAGAAGTTGTGAATTGATCTTCTTCAGATCTGGCAAACTTCTTATAAATAACTTTTTCCCGTGCTTGGACGAAGGATTTTAAAAAATTTTCATTACAACTCATTTTACAAGGCTCTAATTGGCCAAAATTTGACCGAAAAATGGGATTTTCTGTTCACAGCTCCGCCAAAAATTCAAATTTCATTTTGAATTTTTTCCCTTCGTTCAAGTACGAGTTTCATACATATAATAACCAAAAAATTTTGGTTTTTCGATTTTGGATAAACGAGTCGTTAGTTATCATGGCCACGCGGAGATCCCTTTTCCCGGAGAGGTCAAGGGGAATGACCTCTCAAGGGCTGAATGTTCAATATTTTAAAATAAAAATTTCACAAAATACTAATTAAATAGGTATCTTTGATATGCTGAATTGTTCAAATAATAAATTCCATCTGATATATTAGAAAAAAAAATTGGTGAAAATACCCTTTTTTCGAGTCTTCAAAACCCATGTAACCCCTTAAGAGGAGAAGAATTAAAATTTAATCCTACTTTTTCCCTTTTTTGCATGTCCAGTGCCCTACTTCATCCTCTTCTCGTAAGTTAGGTTAACCTAAACTCTGGAAATAAGCTCTGGTCAGCATTGATGCGAATTATATCAGGAATATCTTCAAGGAAGTCTTTCGTTATCATAATTCCTCCAGAAATTGCGCGGTCAATACTGTTACGTGTACACAATTCCCATCCAAAAAATCTGCCCGCTTCGTGGGCACATTCTCATCGCGCGCTTCGCGCGCAGCTCGCTCCGCTCGCAAGTATCAGCGCGCCTAGGGTGCGCGTCCGAAGGATCTCGCGCATCGCGCTCGATAATATATTTGACTCGCGCTTCGCGCTCGGGTATTTGTGTCTCGTAATCGGAATGCTTTTGCTATTG
>WSXT02092187.1:0-11688 GCA_011762715.2 Neuroterus valhalla
AACCTCAGGGGCCTTCCCTCTATCCGCAACCTGGGGACGCGCTACGTAGTGGTGATAGGTACCCACCAAGTAGAAGTTGATAATGTATAGGGGTGAAAAAATGAGATAAGTAGAATCGGACAATAATTTGAAATAATATAATAAATACCTTTTTATTAACAATTCGATTCTCTTCATAAAATCCTAACATTTCATCAAATGATTTAAACACAAATGAATGATTGACTGAATCACTCGAAATTACCGATTGAAGTGTTCAAAATGACTGACTTTTGAAATAAAAAAGACTACGAATTATTCACTTTTAACTGATTAGAGTTTAGAGTGTTGATTTTCCTTACAGTTTTATGAGCTATAGCAGTGAAAAAAAAATAAACGTGAGTTAAAAAACTTTAGAGGAGTGGGGGGGGGGGGCGATCTCGCCACCCCGTAGATGCAAGCCTTATTCGGGCTCGATCATTTAAATAGGTTAAGACGCTTCAAAAAATCGAATTTTTTTCTATTTCATAAATTGTTAGTAAAACTATCGAAGAATATTTTCCAAAGTTTCAATGAAAAATGTCAATTCGTTCCGGTGTTATAATCTTCTTTATGTGGATGTCTCACCGTACGTGTCGGACAGCACGGTACGTAAAGTCGGACGGTCATGAAATGCAAGCTCAAAATGGAATTTTCGAACGTGAAAAAGGATAACTATATGGTTCTGGAATCTCTGATTGCCCAGAAAAAGATTAAAATAATGTTAATACCGTCTCAGCAATCTTTTTGCGAACGCGTTTTTCTCGAAACTACTTTTTTAAGATTTGTGTACACTCTAGCTCAAAAAGTTTCGGATCAATCATGCTCATACTTCGCAGATACTTTCTTTACATCATCGCCTTCTATTTGAACCTAAATCCGTAGTTCTATTATTGTTTTGAGTATTTTTTAAGCACAAGAAAAGTTATGAAAAAACGTCCAAAAATCAATGTCTCCTGTTTACACACCCTTAAAAAATTGAATTTCAATTTTTTTTTTTTTTTTTTTTTTTTTTTTCGGAATCGTTTTCAAATAGGAACTATATATGTGCTGAAGCTAAATTTTGAACCTTATTGATTTCGGATAAAAATTGTGGCGTCCAGAATGTACACAAGCACCGAGTTCCAATTGTGACGCTTTATGGGTAGCAGCCAATATCGTCCATGTTTCTCAATGAAAAAATTTGAAAATTTAATTATTTCTTCTTAGATGTATGCAAAAAATATCCACAAAGTATAAATAAATTACATTCATTCCTTCATTGACAAAAAAAATCCCAAATATCGTTACAAAAACTACTTCCTGAACCTATTTCCCCTCTTAATTTTCCATATTTTTTAGAGAATACTAATAAGTATCATAATATTTTATTGAGTGAAAGATTCACCTGTGGTGAAAAATGAGAATTACACCTTCAATAATGCTCATTCGTATTCGTACGAGGGCGAAAAAAGGTACATGTTCGAGGGGTGAAGGTAGTACAAATGGAGTCGGGGATGAGACAAGGGTTGGCTTAGACATGATATGTTGTCCAAAAGATTTACATCGTATCTTCGGTATAAGGGAGAAAATCGAGTTCCCGTATCCGTCTCTTTGATTTATGGCTCTTCTCGCCTCACATTCCAATTTTCCATGTATGCCATCGCGTAAGCAGTGCTGAATTCATTCCAAATAATAAGAACAAAGAAACCATCGAGAAGTCGGAAGGGAACAGCATAATGGAATTAAAAGAAGGGGACATTTTTTTGCTTTTATCTATCAAGGAAATTTAGGAAATCTATCAAGGCTAATTCTGGTTCAAAATTCCCGTTACCAACACCTACTATCTCTACTAATTTATATATTTTTGAGACATACATGACCATGGTTGTCCCCAATTGAAACGAGTAATAGGCGGCGTTGAACGTTTCTTATATCGACTTCATCATTTCATTACGCAGAGATTCGAATTTTAATTGAAAAATATTGATAATATTATCAGATTATCATTTCATTTTTCTGTCTGTAATGAAAATAATAAAAAGAGAACTGTACAGCTAGACGGACGAAATTTGATATATTATAAAAAGACTGTAAAATAAATGCTCCAGCTGATTTTTATCCCCTTTTCATGTACACTTTAAACCTCTCTTTTTTTGTCTGATTTTGATACAGGTATGCTCTTCCGCCCTCCAGTTCCGCAAACGAAGCCGAGAGGAAGCCGGAAAGGAGGAAATCGATGGCTTCACTCTCGAGAGCTCGAAGCAGAATCGGTAAAATATCGAAACAAATCAGGGACTGAGCCGCCATAACTCAGACTTTTAGGTCTGTTTGCCGAACGATCCGTCAGTGCTTGTAAGCTTCGGAGTTATGTTTAAGTTGTTGAACTATGCGAGATTCTGAGGGACGGATTATTCCGGGATTTCACTCGAGGGTCTTTTTCCCTCTGCGCATTGCTGCTCCTCTATCTAGCTGCTAGATTTCCCCTATTTTTCTTCCTCCTCCTCTAGAAACTACCCCTACTTTTCCTACAATATTCCCCATTCTCCATTCCTCTCCGAACCCCAACCCCAACTCTCTTGAAACCCCACTTCATCCTCCACCAATTTTCACACTCTCGGTATTTATTGCCTGACGTTCTTCAATTTGCAGTAAGTGCACGAATGAGAGAGAATTGAGGCGTTTGGTGTAAAAAATAAATAGTCTATTGTTGAATTTTGGCTCTTAAATTCAACCAATATTGAAGTGACATTTCAAAATGGATATTTGTAGTAACGGATATTATGGTATATTGGTATATATGGGTAATTCCCCACAGACAGGGCACTTCATGTCCAAGGGTTATATTACTGAAACTATTGGTTACATTGGATTCAACTTCTGTGAGGATTCTCATTTTAGTACCTTACAACATGTCCTACAGTAAAAATTGAATTTAATTATCATAAGTTAGACTGAAAAAATATTATGTGCCCAAAAAATGGCTTTGAGAGATGTCTACAAATGCCTGAAGCACATTTCGAAGCCACGTAGAAGATGAATAACGAAGTGATCGAAAAATGTATTTTTGAGGCTCTTAAGGGGGGAGTAGGATTTAAAAAAAATGTTTTTCATGATTTTTTTTTTGGAAATAATACAAAAGTACATTTATTCTAGTATTAGGAATATTATAAAGTAACATTTCAAGAACATTTGCTCAAATTTTGGTACAAAAATATGAAGAAATAAGCCGGTGGCAGCAGATTTACGATGATGTTTATTATTTGCGGTGTTCATCATATCTTAACGTAGAGTTGTATAATCCAATTAGGTAATTTTTTTTATTGAAATATATGCTTTTCTTGAGTCCAACGGTGTCCAATCATGAATTTTTTAATTTTTTAATTTTTTATGGTCGTTATAAGCAGAAAATGTGATTTTTGGCGAAAAATTTTGCCATTTTGCAAATGGAAAACATCCTCAATGTCGGAAAAATGAGGAATAAAGACAGTTGGATCCTGGCAATATGTATGAAGAAAGTGTGTACCAAATTTGAGAACGATCGGTGCAGTAGTTTTTTCAAGAGAGTAAACACCGACTTCGAAATTATAATTTTGAGAAAAACGCGTTTATAGTTTTGAACTGTAAAAAAGCGAAAAATGGATTTTTTTTTTGAAATTACACTGAATCATCGATTCCAGCTCCATAAAGGACATCTCTCGTAGAAATTTTTTTGTCTTCAGCTTCTTTTCTTTCAAATCTACTTTGGACCGTAGCATGCTCGTGTTTCAGAAAGGTGTATAACTTTGAGAGTTTTGCTCCGATTAACTTGAAATTTGAAAGCAATATTCTTGAAATGTTTCACTATAAGAAAGTGCAACAAAAAAAATCAATTTTTTGCCCCTACCCCTACCCTACCGTCGATACATAAACAGGGATCATCCGACAACTAGGAATACCTTTTTGGGAACAGTTTTTGAGTAGAATTGAAGAAAAACCCTCTCACTACTTATTCCTCCAAGCTTTGAGCGTGAAAAAGAAGAAATCCTTTTGAAAATTAGGAGAAAAGTCCACGAAAACCTTGTGTATTTTTATTCGTATCCATCGGGGTCATTGACAATTATTTCTAAATTTATTGAGAAAACTTAATGAATACAGGATGAAAATATACATCAGAACGGGGCGAAATGAACTGCGGAAGGATTTTTCAATCCATTCTACTTTAAAACTTTGGGAACAGTTTTTATGTGGTTTTCCATCGACGTAACCTCCATTGACGTAACCTTACATTCAGCTCGTCAGCGGCAGCCTGACATTCAACTGTGCCTCTCTGGAAAGTTTTTGCAGAAAAGTTATGAAAACAGAGTTTTTTTTTATAAATTATTTTGTTTCAATTATAAAATCACCGAAATAAACAAATCACATGATTCATAATAAAAACCGGAAAAAACATTCTTCTCATTTGGAAAATGTTTGATTTCTTACGATCCTGAATTTCGGTTGGCAGATTACCAGAGGTTATGTTCATATAATCTAGCTTAGTCTAACCAAAGATATTCATATCATTGGTCTAACTCTAATCTGCATTAACGGTTGTAGTTTACCAACTTAAATTCAGTGAAAACATAAACGTTTATTATCAAACATTTTTCGCGAAAATCTAACCAATAAATCTGATTGAAAGTGTCAACGTCTAAACTTAGATGTTTTCGTGCAAATTGTGTTTTGTGGAAACTGTGTTTCGTATAAACTTTATTTCATGGAAATGTGGTTCATTTATCAATTTAATCAAATGTGAAAATATAAATAATTATATTTTTCATGGACATGGCATTTATTTAGAAGTTCAAACGTTTTTAAATCAGATTCATCAGCAGAATTTTGAAATTTAATTAAATATAATTTAAACAATTTGAAATAAATTGAATATCGATAATCAAGTATAAGGCACAGAAAGATCGGGAAAAATCGGCCGTAAAAGGAAGCTTGAAAAGCTTAATCTCTAAGAACCTTTGTTATATAGATTTAGTTATTATTTTCTATAAATAATTAAAAACGTTTTATGTTGAGTTTTGATTATCTAGGTAATTTATATTGGTACAAAATTAGGAACAATCGTATAGTTTGTATCAAAGTCGGTGTGACGACTGCAAAAATTGTATAATATCCAAAAATTATAATTAATTGTTATTATGAAATTAGAAACAATGTTAATAAACTAAATTATGATATCCACAAACAAAGAGGATTCGATTCTACGTTAAATCTTCTATTTTCAAAATATAATCAGAGATTGGTCCATTTTATATTTAAAAATTGGGTAATAAGATAAAGTGTGACGTCAAAAAGCTCCACAAGCCTTCAAAATAAATTTGTTGCATGAATACTTTCAGAAGTTCTTTTAATTATGGTAATGAATCTCACTTCAATCACAAATTACAATTTTTGGAATATTTTTGAAAGAAATTTACTCATATCAAAAGTTCCCTGTATTTGGAGAATTACCCATATATATTGGTAGTAATGGATATTGGCAGAACTCTACACTATAGGGTAGGTCGGTTGAAGAAATTGAAAATTTAAAAACAGCCTTGCACTAAAAATTTTCATTTTGCAGCTCTTATAACCGGCGTCAAATTTGAAAATGATCGATCAACATCCTAAGGTTCCACAAGGCAAAAATAAGTTAACAAAATTATTAAATTTTTGATTTTGGTAAAACTCACTTGAATGTTAAAACATCATATTTCAATATTTTCAGTATTTCTAGGACAAAACCTCATTAATATAAACAGAACATTTTCCAACTCGAAATTTGCATTTCGAAATCGCGAAAAGCTAAGCTATAAATCATTAGAATGCATTCTCATTGCTGAAATCTTTCTATTTGTTTTATAGCTAAATTTATAGTGGAATTAGGTTTTCACCAACTCAAGAAAATTTGACTTAGTTGGAAAGCTCATAAAAATATTGGTAGTTATTTGAGGTTTATGAAAATGAGATCTTGTCCTTGAAAAACCAAAAATATCAAAATTTCAAAAGTTAGGCAAATTACGTGGACGGCGAAAATAAAAGTGAGATAAGCGATTTCCGCAAAATTCGGGGAGAATTTTACAGAGGTAATAGGGGACAAAACTTATGGGCACAAAACACAAAAAAATCATATAATATTTTCAAAAACCAATTTTCAAGTGTATTTCCATTTATTTGAAACTGAAGGAAACAAAAATTATTTATTACAATCTACCTGCGTTTCAGTCAGCATTAAAGATGTGGCAACTTCAAACCTTTTTGGTCTACTGAGATATTTATTTTGTCGAAATTGTTTTTCCAGTTCCAACAGCTGTTGTGAGGTAAAAGCTGTCCTGGGCCTTCTAGTTTTCCCCAAAAGTGCATGTTGAGCTGCACATCCTATAACAAAATAATTCCCAAATAAATTAAACTACTTTGATTAAATAATATTTATTACGAATGCATAAATGCAAGGAATAATGATAAATAAACATGCGTAGTCATAGCGATAAAGTTTTCACCCCAATTAAAGCCCCTTTCAGTAAAAGATTCAGTTAACATTATTTCGCAGTTCACGTATCGCAAGATCAGAGCGTTGAGCGTTCATTACGTCCATTTGGGATGATCCAATAAAAATCATTGAATGCTAATGCAATTATTGCGAGCATAAATCCCTTCGGGTTACGAGGGGATGATTTGGGGTTAGGAGCAGAGGCAAGGGAGCACGCCGCCCCTGCAATTAGTCCTGCCAATGACTCTTGGTCAGGGGTTCCAGTCGACTTCCGCCTCGGCTCCAATACACTCAATACCATTCAGTTAGGTAAAATCCACGAGTCGTTTCACGAGGCTAATATTTGTGTCTTCGATGAATTGATGCCATCAAACCAAACTCTTTCGATTAAATTAATTACGATTGAATTTACTTTGGAGGAGTCCTTCTTTTTTAATATTCCTCTCATATAATGCATCCGATCTTTCGTCTTTTTAATCTTCTTTATATTAGATCTCCTACAATTCGATTTCCATCAAATTTATAACCATAAATTTTGTATCGATAAAAGTAGATCTCGAATATATCACATTTCAGAATGATGAAAGATTCGAAAGGAAATTAAGAATTTTTTGTTTACAATTTTATATTTCTGAAATATTGTTAATAACAAATTTTAGAACATGACTCGAAAGATAACGAAGCAGTTGAAAATTCAATTAAATTTTTTAATTTTTATGTACAGAATTTATTTCTAGAAATCTTCCAGAAAAGGAAACTTCCGCTATTTAGTAGGTATCTACGTACATTCCGTTCCCTATTTCTGAATCAAAACCGACTAATTTTATAGAATCTTTGAATGTATCTAAGTACAATTTCAGTATACACTCTAAATCCCTTTGGCCGATATTCCGGTCCATTGAACTGGAATCCTAGTCCAAGCATCGGTCGAAAAAATAGTCGAATTGGACCGGAATTCTCGTACACTTCCTGGTACAAGCTTGGACCACTTTCTGGTTCATTAAACCAGAAAGTCGTCCATTGGACCGGGAAGTCAGTCCATTGGATCAAAATCGCAGGTTTGGTCATTGCTTGGACCAGAATTCCAGTCCAAGGGATTTAGAGTGTAAGAATTGATACTAGTATATGAATTTCGAATAATTTGATTTCGAATCCAAATGCTATCAAAGGCTCATAAGCTGACAAATCTGAAAGATTGAAACTTCAAAATTAGGTAAAGTTTATATAATTGTGATATATGAAATCGAAATAAATATAATTAGTGATGCAGCTTTCTTAGTTAAATTATTTTCTAACAAAGCGATAATCATGTATTAGTAGGGAGCCAATAGCATCAATTTAGTTTCGAAATTTCAAAACTTATTTTCTTACAGAACAAATATCTGGTTATTCTTTCCCAAAATTCGGTACACGCAAACACTAGGCTGACCCGAAAAAATGTATATTTTGCAGTTTTACCCTCTACTATAAGGGTGGTTAAAAATTGAGTTTGGAGACCCAAAACCTGAATCTAAATGGTCTATAAAGTTCAGGAAAAAATTCATTCAAACAATATTTCTAGACTCATCTTGGGATTTTTCGTATGGAAGAAATTATGTGCCAAACTATAAAGAAAAAAAATATCCCAAGGAAAAGTTTTTTCTAGCCTGGAGATAGTTTTGTATCACCAGACTCAGTAAAACGTTTGTTTGATTCAAAGATACATTTGTTTGACCTTATATCAAAGATATGATTTGTTCGATTGAAATAAAATTTCTTTGAGTCAAACAATGGTGTAATCGCATAAAAAATTAATTTTGTTTGAATCGATGCAATATTTGTTGGAAGTAATCAAATATTTTTTTGTTCCTATATCAAAGAAAGAATTTGTTTGATTCAAACAAACATTTTTTTGAGTGCAGCATACATTTCGACTTTTACATGATTATTTTTATCAATTCCAGGACGAAAATATGTAAGTTGTATGGAAGAAGCACTTAAAAAATGTTCAACCTTCTCTAAAAAGTTTGCATTTCAGTTCCCAAGGAAAGTTATTATTTTGGACACAATAACAGGGTAAAATTCGTTCATGCACACTAGGGTGGTCCAAAAATGCATTAGAAATTTTTTTTTTCGAAATTTTATGCAAAGCGCCCGGAAATTCGTTCAAATCCACAAAAAAATGAGTGAATTTTTTTTTTTTTTTTAAATAATATTCAGATGTGGCGCAAGCCCCATGAAGTTTGACACGTCTTTCCCGTAAAAAAAAAGTTTTTGTAAATTTTATTCAGAATTCTCAATATAATATTCTAAATAATAATACTTTTCAAATATCACCCTCATAAGTCTGTTTTATAGGGTCCCAAGAAACCCCCATAAGTGAAAAAATGGGTTTTTAGAGTTCTTGGCGATAATAATTATGATTTTTTTGCGGTTTTTTTAACGCAGATTGTTTCAACTACATGAAATACTACAATTTATTATCGTTTTTGGCAACTTTCTTTTAGGAAAGGGTTAGAAAGTTAAGGTTTTTTTCTGAATTTTTAAACTCATTTTCAACGTTTCAGTTGAAGCGAGGAGATAATCAAAAACAGTCAACAAAAATAATTGTTTAAACAATTTATTATCAATTATAACAATATTCTCCTAGAATAATGCTACAAAGTTGCGGTTGTTTCTGAAATTTTCATTTTTTTGTCCAGTTTTTACTTGAAGTAAGTGATTATTCTATTTAATTTATCAAAAATAATTTCTTAAATAAATTGTAAATGTTTATAGCTATCTTCTTCTAGAATAATACTAAATAGTTGCGCGTTTTTTCCGGAAATTTTTAACTTTTTATTACTTTCAATTAAATTGAAGTAATAATTATTTCATGTTAAAAAATATTTGTTCAAACAATTTATCATCATTTCTAATAATATTTTCTTTGCCTCATGATAGAAGCTTGGGGTTTTCCATGTTTGTTAACTTGCAATAATTATTCCCTCACTAAGTAAAAAGTGGACATAAAGCTTAAGAGATAAAAAAAAACCGCAACTTTTTAGAACTATTCTGAGAGAAGAAAACCATGAACAATAATAATTTGCTTAAACGATTCCTTCTGTTAGATTAAATTCAATATTAACTCACTTCAAGTGGAAAGTGGGCAGAAAGTTAAACAATTCAGAAAAAACCGCAAGTTTCCATCATAAGGCAAAGAAAATATTATGAGCAATAATAATAAATTCTTTCAACAATTATTTTTGCTAAATTAGATCAAATATTTACTCACTCTAAGTAAAAATTGGACAAAAAGTTGAAAATTTCAGAAATAAACCGCAACTTTGTAGCATTATTTCAAGAGAATATTGTTAAAATTATTAACAAATTGTTTAAACAAGTATTTTTGTTAACTCTTATTGATAATTACCTCGCTTTAACTGAAACGTTGAAAATAAGTTCAAAAATTCAGAAAAAAACCTTGACTTTCTAACCCTTTTCTAAGAGAAAGTTGCTAAAAACAATCATAAATTGTTCAAACAATAAAAATAAACATCTTATTATCAGTACAAAGTAGTGTTTCATGTATTTGAAACAAACTGCGTTAAAAAACCGCAGAAAATCATAATTAGCGCCAAAAACTAAAAAGCCCCATTTTTTCACTTATAGGGGTTTTTTTGGACCCTACAAAACAGAATTATGGGGGTGATATTTGAATAGTAATATTTTATTCGCATTTTCGAACTCGATTCACCCAATAATGAGAATTCTGAATCAAATTTACAAAAACGTCTTTTTTTCTTATGGGAAATACGTTTTAAACTTCATGGGGCTTGCGCTAGCTCTAAATATTTTTTTGTAGATTTAGACAAATTTCCGTGCATTTTGCATAAAAATCAGAAAAAAAAATTTTTGGACCACCCTGATGAACACCCATATGAGTGCCTAGAACGATTTATTACGATACAGTGTGTACTCGTGCGTACGATTTACCACTTGTGGTGATCGCGTTTGTCGCGTTGCACCACCCGTGTGTAAAACCATAGAGATATTAGAGATAGAGGAAACAAGCCAGCACACAACGCGGCATCGAACCAAAAAGAGTCAGAGAGAGGGGAGGGGGAAGCGTGGGTAACTGTTGTTTCTCTCTAACATATGCGCTATCAGACAGATATAGGCTCTCTTCTATTTAAAATATATCTATGGTAAAAACCTTATTTAACGCAAATGTTGCATACTAAACTATTTTACAACAAATGAAAGCAAATCGGGATGTCCGAAGACCGGATAAAAAATATTCATTTTTACACGGATTTCAAATTACCAGAATATATAGTTCTCAGATGAAATTAACAAATTGGAGAGAAAAATTGTACAAATATAAAAAAGTTATTTCGGAAATAACAAAACCAAGTTCTGAGAGTAAAGAATTAATTTATTCGAATTCCAAATCAAATGCTGAGATAAAATAAATAATTAAATAAATACACACACATATTATAGCTAATTAATTGATAAATTTCTCTTTCACTGTTTATGTAGAATTATTTTATTGATATTAGGACAAGTTTGATATTCTTTGTTAGTAGTGGTCCTTGGGGTGTTGCGTCATTGGCTTAAGTCACCCCCTAAGTTAACTAGCAAGTGCGGAACCGGCTGTCAGTGTTTGTACACATGGCATCGTTTAGTCGAATGCATTCGCGGATTAACGCCAATGAGAGTGAGTCACTTAGAAAGGCCAGGTACCTTTCCTGGTTATGAGGGGCCTGCACTGTCCGATATATTTTTCATTTGGGGGTGCCAATTTCACGCCTAATAAACAAATAACACACACCTGCACCCCAGACTATCAATATCTGGCACGTTTCACGAACCCTTCTTCCACTGAATTCAATGAATCTGGATCCTTATTCCTTGCGCGATCAACCATGAAGCTCATCATGCTATTTTGGATTTATTCCCCAATTGAGAAAATAAGTCACTCTTGTGACCTTCAATATGCAAGATGAGAATCCATTTCTTTCTTTTTCATATTCCTGTGTTTTTATTCTTGAGTATAACATCAAAATATTATTCAAATTGGGTCTAAGTTCTTTATCACGTTTGTTATTATTATTATTATTATTATTATTATTATTATTATACCATTAGGCCAAATCCCTTTCGGGGTAAGCTAAACTCGTTTACGTTTTATCATTGTAAACGAATTATTATAGGTTATTTTTACA
>WSXT02092220.1:0-11687 GCA_011762715.2 Neuroterus valhalla
TCAAATTTGAAATTGGAACGGATGACCAACAGAATTTATTTCTCCTTTCCTTTGTTTTTGGAAAGTTTACATCGAACCATTTCTATTTGATTTTCGTCCGTAGCGAAAAATTGCGTGGCACTTGCGTCCACTTTTTCTACTATTTCACATTACTCTGTGGACAAAAAACATGTCATGTCATTTTCTTCGATTTATGCACGTTTCTAGTCGTAATGATGCTTCTATATTAATTACTATCATTTTCTAAGTAGAATGGATTGTGCGCTGAAAATTAATTATTGTGCGAAATTATGCGTTGCAACAATAAAATTTTTTTTACATACGATGTACTTTTTAACTTGAAAAAAAAAAACAACAGAATATCAATGCTCGGAGCGAAAAAAGTAGAAGTACATGTTTACGAAATGAAAATGCAAAAATTATTTAAATCATTCTAACCAAAAGAAAAAGAGTTGTAGTTGGGCAGCTAAAAAAATAAAAAGTAATTGAAGAAAAAATGAAAAAATAATCCCTCTGTCAACCTTTAATGGAAAAGCTGCGTAAAATTCAATGGATAACTTTTTCTTTAATTTTATCTTCTTTAAATTATCCAAAATGAGTTGAAAATGTTATACATATATTATTTTTACTGAAAATTTTTGACGTGCCAATACAGGGAAAAGTTTTTTCTGCAACCTTCTACATGTATGCTTTCCAAAAATATGAAACATATAGGCTATCATACGAAAGTTTCGAAATAATGCGTTTTCATGCGATATTGAATTGAGTATATTTGGTAAGAATATATTATAAAACATTAAAATTCTGATATATGCCTAATTTTAAGACACAATGCGCTTCGCATAATCTAGATGTCTTGCTCACAACTTTCTAGTATTTGATCAATCACGTGAAACTCTTCTAATCTTCAAAAGAATAACTTATTTTTGTGTTTCATAAGTTTTTTTTTGAGGCGTTCAATTGTTTCTGCCACTTGCAATAATACTCGAATTTAGGTAATCATTTATTAAAATGGGGACTGGTTTATATTTCATTTTCAAGAGCGCCTTTTTTCTCCATCGGCTCAGTGGGCAAGGAGACTCGAAAAGACCCACTTGTGTCTATCGCTCTCCTAAATATACGCATCAATTTTTGCAACATCTGACAAAATGTGTGTTTAAAATATTCTTTTGTGTTAAACTGTTAACTTTCAATATGGAAGAATCTCTAGTCCGCAAAGCTACATGATTATTTAAGCTTTACTCTAAACAAATAAATTTTTAACGCAAAAGAGGATAACTTCCACAAAAAGGAATAATTTTCAACAATATACGTACACTCTCAACAGATTAGTTGCACTTTTTGCGAAATCAAAAATGAAATTCTTAAATCAGCTTAAAAATAACTGTAAAGAAAATAAAAACTAAAAATGAAAATGACTTTCCAACATTCTATAAAACAGCTAGCTGATGGGCACGCCTTCATGTCAACAAGCTCATGTTTCTCGATGCTCTTATAACAGCTATAATTTAACGAGAAGATATAAAATTTACACATTTTCCTTTGCCGTACGAAATGTTCCCTAGCTGGTTTGTCGATTCTATAAGATCATCCAGAAAACCCGACAGTTAGAAATATATTTTTCCACTTCTCTATGAAATTATGTTAAAATACACTTTTCGAAACTTTTATTATTTCAATGCTTAGATGTTCATCATGGCATCAACAACAAGTTCGACCTAATGCTCCCAAAGGACACCAGTGCGTGTTTGATAAAAAATAATTCTGACTCTGAATGCAAGCTGGCATACTACTCCGAAGATATTGATTTAAATGGCTATTATTTTTACTTTCGCATTGCTAATCAGGGTGGCGATTCAGCGGACGATTTCTAATTCCCGGTCAATTTCCGGTGTTTCCTGTTCGAGTTTTCCAATTTTTTCGGTCAAATAAAGGTAAAATATTCTTGCACAATAAATTGATTTTGAAGAAAATAATCAAATTGTCCACGGAAAAATATAACTTTTTTACAAAAATTGAAACATTCAAACTTACCATTGAAAAAAAATTATATAACGATAGCGAAAAAAAACAGATTTGAAACAAAATAGTTCATTTTTCAACGAAAGTAATGTATTTTCGAACATCATTATGAATCTTCAACTAGAACAGGTAAATTTCACACCAAGAAGCTGAATTATCATCTAAAATGTTAAATATTCAACTGGAGCACTTCAATTTTTAACCATGAAGGTGAATATTTGAACAAAGAATAATTTTCAAATTGAAAGATTAATTCTGTACCATAAAATACAAAGTTTCAACAGAACAGTAAAATTTCGAACTGAAAAAGTATTTAATTTTTAATAAAAAAGACAAAAAACAACTAACTTCCAATAAGAAAAACTTACTTGCAAACAAACTGTTACAATTTTGAAAGAAAACTAGGAAAATTCAAATATGATTGTAAATGTTTAACTGTAATAGTTGAATTTTGAACCAGAAAAACGAATTTTCAACTTAAATGATAAAACTTCAACTAGAGTAGTTGAATTCTTGACCAAAAATTTATTTTAAACCAAAAAATATCATTTTCCAACGAAATGGTTAAATTTCAAACTATTAAAACAATGATTTCCAACAAAAAATGGAATTATAACATTTTGGGATTGAAAAATTATTATGAAACCAAACATAAGAATTTTAAACCAGATGAATTTCCGAATAAAATCCGAAAAATTCAACAGTATAACTTGAATGGTGAACCGTTAGGAAGAATAAAAATAATTTAATTTTCAAATTAAAAAGAAAAATTTTCTTCTAAATTGTGGAATTTTGAACTAGAAAAGATCAATTTTACATTAAGAATACAACAGTTAAATTTTTTCGAGGGAATTAATTTTAACCAAACTGATGAACTTACACGTAAAATGATAAATATTCAACTGGAATAGATGTATTTATTGCAAAAAAGATGAATTTTCGACCATAAGGATTATTATTATTCAAGAAAGGCGAATATTCCACAAATTAAGTAAATTCTTGAAGAAATTGTTTAATTTTCCAATGCAAAAATCAACAGAAAAATTCAATTTTCAATACAAGAGTTCAACTTTTGACCAAGCAATTGATTTTCCAACTAAAAAAGGATGATTCGGCAAGGAACAATGTAAACAAGTTTTCTATTACAATTCAGAAATATTTCTTCTTCGAAATACTACTTCTACTCCAAAAACTGCTTGAAGTATACTTTCTCCATTTAAAATTAGGAAGAGGGGACTTTCAAATTGTGGCGAAATCCAAATTAGAAGAGTATTTTCTGAAATCCTTCTCTTCTAAATCCACATTATAATCATTTTGAAAAGTTCCCGTTCCATGTAAAAAAATTTCCTGTTCAAAGTGAAATTATATATCTTTACCAAAAATCCCTGCCTTAAAATAAAAACCCTAATTATTTTCTAGAAATTCCTGTCATAAGCCAAGTAAATGAAGAGGAAGTAAATAAAACGTGATAAAATAGTAATTTCTTTTTTGCTGAAAAAGTTGCGAGATGATTCTTCCTGTATGTTTGGGCCATGATCAATTCGATTATCGAACTTAGCTGAATAAATCTCAGGGAGCAATAAATTTACAAGAGGTTTCCTTTTCTAGAATGGAAAGAAATTAAAATTCTTTCTCTCATAAAGCATATAGATATATTTAAAAATGTTCAGAACAAGACTAAAGAAACGTTACATTCTTAAAATCAAATTATGACCGGTTTCCTGGTCAAGCCGCCACCCTGTTAATCCTTTTTAGATATCAGCAATAAGCTACAATCTGCCAAAAATGGTAGATTTAAAAGATGCCAATCCTATTAAGATTACCCCTCGTATTTATTACTTGTCATTTCATCTACTGCTGCTACTAGAACGCACTAAAAGACTTTTGCAGAAAATATCTGAAATAGAATCGCGTTTGACTGAAGCAATTGACTCTGGATATTTCATTAACAAACTTGGCAAAGAGATTAGCATTTTCGAATCTGATAGTATAACAACACTTGGCACGATTCTCGAAGGCAACTATGATTCAATCAATCTTGAGTACTATGGATCTTATGATGCACTTCTTAGAAACATGTTTGATCACATCGAGTATAAAAGTGTCAAGGCTTCTTACGTTCCAGGTGCTCTCCAATTTTTTATCACCATCATGAGGGATCCAATGTTTTATTGTATCACAGATATGGTCATGAACATCTTTTTAAGGTTTATAATATAAAAACAAAGTAGCCTGATAAAACCCACCGTACATTTCCGTTTTCCATTTATCCTATTTCTTCTTTTTTCTATAATTACAGATTCAAGGAACGCCAACCACTCTATACTTTATACCCACGAAGAATTTATGTCTTATCCAGGTGTAAAGATTGAATCTGTTGATGTTGGAAGTATTTCAACCTACTTCGAACCCTTCGATGTTGAAATCAATAATGCTCTGACTGTGATGAATCTAAAAGATGGACTTTCCTTCAACAATGAAAATCAAAATTTGTACGCTTTTGTTCGTAAAAACTACATGAAGTATACGTGGTACAAATAGACAGAGAGAGAAAGAGATGCAGAGATGTAAGTGATGTTTCATTTCCTCAAGATTGAGATGTCCAAATAATATTCGCAAATAATTTTTATATTACATCTCTGTTTTCTTTAAATGTTTGCTAAAATGCATAGATCATCAACAGTTTTGTTTTCACAACAGTGAAACCTGGTGCCAATATCATCGTACGGAATAGTCGAAATGCGATGTTAACGCAAAATTTCGAACAGGATGCAGATTCTTACCTGGACTTCTACAAAAAGCTCCAGAAAGATGGACAAAAGAACGAAACATTTAGCTATACGCCATTTCACTATGGTTTCCCAAACCACCTACATAGGGTATCTAGCTCGGACTTATGATAGAATTTCCGCTTTTTTCCCGCTTTTTCCAGCAGATTTGGAAATTTTCCCGTTATAAAAAAAACAGTTAAATAATTTGAAATATTTATTTATCAATAAATAATAGATTTTTTAATATGAACATTTTAACACAGACCCAATAATACAATCACATTTCTTACGGCCTGCTCATTGAATTCTCTAGTCTTCGTCCACCGCCCGCGCCGTAGCATCTTGCATAAATTTTCTCTTTTTTTTTTCATGTGCTTTTTTTCATCTGCAATTATTTTCTTTTCATTTAGCCTAGTAGTTTGCAACGCGAGTGTCGAACAATCTTGATCACTAGTTCAAACTTGCAAGTGCCGCGCCAGAAATGTTTGTAAATGAATTTCAAAGAGACTCACGAAGCCAAATTTTTCAAAATAATTTGTTTAAACATATTCTGTGAACAATTATCGCTAAATTTGCAATATATTGCAAAAAGCATGCAAAACAACATAAACCCATAAACCCTAAACCTATAAAATCCAAACCGATAAACTCTGAATCCATGAATCCTAAAATCCTAGATTCTAAATCATAAACCTAGAAATTCTAAATCGATAAACACTAAATCTACTAATTTCCAATCCACAATAATTGAACCTCAAGCCCACGTATGCAATAACTTTCAACTCTAAAACAATAAATCAATAATTTTCACACTCTTTCAAAATGGTTGCTTGAACCCACAAATCCAAAAACTTCAAACTCCAAAAACCATAATTCGATCATTCTCGAATTCATTTAGAAACCTCAAACGGAGAATCCCTATTGTTTTTGGAACATTTATTCCATACTAATAGGACTAATGACTATTCGATTAATCAAATAATCATACGGAATTCCTAAATTAAATTGGCAAAATAAAGTACGATTAATCAACAGTAAGGTCTTTATATACCTAATCAGTGATTTTGAGAAAGTTATTTCTTTCGAAACTTTTCGAGGCAAAATGCTTCATCATCAAATAGTTATTTTTATATCTTATAGACTCATCATTGGTGGAACAAAAATAGATGTTGTAATAAACCATGGAAATTGTATAGTATTTTGCAAAAGATTTTTTTTAATAACTTCGAAAATATATTTCATGACATATGAGATACAAGATGAAAAATACAAAACTTCAAATCGATAGAGCAGCAAAAGATGTGTTAATAATTGAAGAATAAAAAAAAACGATTCTGAGTTTTAAGCTCCTAATTTACAAATTTGAGATATAAGAGTTGATAAAATGATTACTGATGATACTAAAGATAAATTTTTTTTAATGTAATATAAAATACAAAATAATTTACAGAATGAGTGACCAAATAGCAAAAATAACTTGACTATTAAATCCATCAATTTTTCAAATAATTCATTTGTTCAAACAGATTCATTCAGAACAACTCAATTAAACCTAAGAACATATTTGTTTATATACAATGAGATTTAAAAATAGTTCCTATTTAAAAATACAATTTGCTATAAATTAAAAATAATTTTAGGAAAAATAATTTGTTTGGAATTTTTTTTTGCAAAATCCAAGGCAAACTTGAAATTAGCGCACGGAAAACCCCCTCAGTCAACAGATGTTGTATTTGTATTATTACTCATTTTCTTATAAGCACTAAAAGCCTTATTAGTATTCCATTTAGATAATGCAAGATTAATTTTTTAGTCATATGGTCAATTAGTCAAAATTGAAATTAGCAATAATTCATCCAAACAAGTTGTTTGAACGAATTTATGTTGCAAAACTAATAGCAAATTTAAAATCAGCTATGCCTCAAATTCCTTGAATTCTTTATAATTTACCTAGTTATGACTAGAAATCTTATATTCGTGGAAGGGTTCTACAATCAAGTTTTAAAAGAACTTGATTTCGCCATATTTTTTTTTAAATGTTTAAATAAATTACTTTTAAAAATTTAGCTCTGTGAGTCTCTTTGTAATTCAAATATAAACATTACGGAATCGCTTAAAATTCCAGTTTTTCAATAAAAATCCCGTTTATTTCCCACTTTTTCCCGCTAGAAGAAAATTTCCCGTTTTTTCGGTGGTTAGTCACCCTGACCTGGTAATGCCGAAAGGAAGGCCCGAGGGTAAGCGATATAAAGTGATTGTTTTTCTTCAAAGTTTCGAAGCACTGAGGACACATAAAATTCCGCTCTTTGGTGAACATTCATATGATGGAAAACCTCTTGGTTTTCCAGTTGATAGACCAGTGGAACCATGGATATTAGAACTCCCGAATTCTTCCGTCACAGATACATTGATACAGTTCGCCAAAAGAAAAAGTTTAATTTCAAGAAACATCTTTAGGAAAATAATATCTGAAAAAGTCATCTTATCTTTTATGATTACAAGTTGATTCCTTGTGGTATAAAAAGGACCAATAAAGGATGAAGAAGAGAGTTTTTCTCTTATGAGCCAAACATATTGATGGTTGAGAACTTACTTTTCTCCAGCTAGCTTTTTTTGTGTGATTTATTAGACAAGATGACTTTTTCTTTGGGGCTTATAATTGTTGAACAGAGACATTTAGGCGAGGATTAGAGCCTCGACGTCGCTTCCGTTCTGAAATTTTGTTTCATACTCAACTCTATGATGAACATTGATTGTTTCATTCCAGCAAAGGATTGGAACAGATTAAGAAAAATGTATTATAATATCCCTGAGTTTGTTTCATTTGAGTAGTAGATTAGAAATTAAATTTTCATTTTGTTCATATTAATTATCAATTTATCATTCAAAAAAGTAAGATAAAATTAATATAAAATAAATATATGGACATATTTCTTAGAATAACTGACACATAGGAATATTGAAATACAATGTATGCAGTAGTTTTAAAAATTATTATTATCGGTGTTTGGTCATGCTGAAGGATGGGGGGACTTGGAAAAAGAGACCTGCTAGTCTTCCCGAATTGCTGGGATGACTAGTACATCCAAAGTTTAAGTCTACTCATCCTGAATTTCGAGACGAGACACTTTGTATTACTATACTATTGAACCAAATATTACTAATGGGTATTGTTAATAAAAATTTGCACCAGATGAACATGCTTGTTAATGCCTTCTATTATTTACCAAGATACCGATCAGACGCATTCTTTATTTCAATAATAAGCTAAATCTGAAGATATAAATTCAATCCGCAGTAGAATAATTCTAGAATGTATGTTTTTTCTATTTCAATATTGATAGAGGTTTTTGTATCAACTGAATACCTTTGTAGTAAAAATTAAACCTTCAGGTTTATTTGTGAAATCATTATTTCCATTTATGACTGAAAGTAATCACATAAAATGTTCCCACAGATCGCAAGTATCAATAATTGAACCATATGAAACGAAAGTTTTCGAAGAAATGCATTTAGTGAGTTTGGAATGGATTTTCACCGGTCACAATAACTTTATTCAGTCACTTTAATACTTTTTTCGTACAATGAATAGTTTTTAGTTTAAATTGGAACCTATATGAGTTTGTTATCATAATTTTTGCGGTGAAACTAATCAGTTGTTCTATTGACAAGAATTGACTCCAAAAATATATTTTCAGAAATTATATAATAAAATTAACTATTTTTAAAAGTTCTGGTGCGGATTGAAGTGAGGAAAAACTATAGAATAAATTAGTTCCCTCTTAGAAAAAATAAAGCTATTAATAATGTAAACAATACTTTATGCTTGAGTAATAATTGAACCATTTTTTCGGTCGTTAAGCTTTCACTGCTCGCACAATTGACACGCACTGCACCAACAAAGCGCACGAAGTAAGGCTACTGTGTAATTACGATTTAGAAATCATTATTTGCCAGGATTGAGTATCTTGCGTCAGTGCCTCAAAAACTGTGGTTCCCTCAGCCTTTCTTTCTTTCTCCATTTCTATCGCGAATCAAAAATTCTCTTTGGAATCACGTTTCTCACGTCACATTTTGATAGACAAGTGCTTTCTGAATAGAATTCCCGTGATTGCAATTCTGACACTGCAATTTTAATTTTTTATTTCAAAGTCGAACAGAAGATCAGAGGAAATGAAGTGATGCCAACAAAAATGTGCGATGTGAGCAGGAAAAAGAGTGAATAGAGGAATAATCGGAAATAGCGGAAACCAGATAGAAGAAAGGAGAGCTACGACTAAATAATGAAAAAAAAAATACAAGCTGAAAGGAATAAGACAAAAACATGCATGGGACGCGCAAAAAGAAAGCTCTAAGTAAGCCGTTCTCACGAATTATTGACACTAAAAATTCACAATTGAATTTCAAAAATAACAGGAAAATTTGATCTAAAACATAAAGCTATAAAATTAATTTATTGATAACCAACAGAAATTCGAATCAATTCCCTATCAAAAATGTTGGAAAAAAATGTGTTTCTCAAATTCTCAGGAATTATTGACTCTAAGAATCCAAAATTATGTTTTACAAATTAGAGGGATCTTACATCTAAGATACCGGACAATATAAATAAATTGATAATATAATTGTTTAAAACATAACCTCAGAACGTCAACTGCGTCAACACTAATTGTGAATTTAATACACAATTTGGGGTTCAAATTACCATCAAGGTACGTAACTTAGCATAAGTGCATCATGTGATACCTTTAAAAGTTATTTTTTTACTTGTTTAACAATAAACAACATTAAATACGTACGGTAAATTTTTAAACAACTCGTCACTTGATTTTTCGGCCCTAGCCTACAATTTGCCCGAAAGCATGCGCGAGCGTCCATGTTAATGCGCGAATTTCAAAAATACTCCTGTTCAACATCTTTCTGAGTGCAGCCGTGGGAAGGGGGTTGCATTATTCAAATATATTTTGACATGCAACAACCCTATGTCCGGTATGAGATGGACCTTACTGTATAGAGAGGTAATTAGGTAGAAGCGATTTCGAAACGGATGTCCATAGGAAAGAATATGAGAATACGTAACCAATCAGTAGGGTCAAAGGCATAAAGTTCTAAGATAAAATATAGAAAGATGAGTAAAATCACTATTATAGATGATCGTGAAGAGAGCAAAATAAATCGCATGAAAAAAATCGCAGAAAATGTCAAGGAAAATAGAGCATGGAGATGAAAATAAGAATATAGGAATAAAGAATGAAAAGAAAGGAGTACAAAAAATACAGAAAGAACAGAATAGATTGTAAGTATTGATAAAAATGTATTCATTTAATATTTTTCAATGATTTAAAATATAATTGGAATTTTCGGTGAGGGTTTTTTTTTACTAAAAAAGCGATAGTTGCATTATTTAGTACACGGTTTTTGTAAAGAAAAGACTTAGTTTTTGATCTCACCTCTGAATCTTCTTGTCGCATGAAGATGATGTGAAGCGCCAACCAGGTCTTCTTCAGCTCGAAGAGGACTTAAACTGAGAAGCCTTGGAGCCTCTGTGTGGGCCTTGAACCAACGCATTCTACAAAAAAAAAATTGATTGATAAATTAATATTACCTTTCTTTGAATGATATAATTCATAAATAAAATGTCCAAAAACTTTGTATATTCCTACATAAAATTGAAATTCATGAAGATAGATTATAATTAATCAATTAGATGATGCATATATTTATTATTTAATCTAGTCCAAATAATTAATTTTGTTTATAAACACAAAATTGTATTGAATATCGTTAAACAGTTATCCTAATCAGACGTATATTATTATTATTATATATATAAATTATAACAAAAACTAGTTTCAAATCGGTTAAAAAAGATTACAAGATTGTTTTGTTTACTCGAAAGAAAAAGAAATTGTACGAAGAAATCTCTTAGAATGTTATTTTCAAGTAAAAATAATAATTATCCAAGTTTTTGGGAAATTAGAGGTATCCATGCTGCAATCATAATTTCTAAAATAAATTAGAGACGGCGCCTAGCGTGAGACACGATAATGGCTTCTGTCAAGGATCAGTGACCCGCGGTTCCTTTTTCTCTTTTGGCTCTAAACTTGCCCTGAATTCGAACAAAAGGTAAAAACGCATTAAACCCCAGGTGTACGAGCAACACCCTCGAAACCAAAACCTTCTCGGTCGTTTTTCTCCATTTCGTAATAAAACTTGGTGGGGAACAACAACTCCCACAGGTTGAAGTATTATCGTGAAAAATACAAAAAATTGGAAGATAATTAAAGGTCTGGAATAGAAGTAAATTAGACCTTCTTCGTTACTTTACGATCTTCATTATGTGATGAACCATCTTCTTATTGCTTTTGATTCCCGTATTCTCAGAATTTGAAAATCTCCCAGAAAGAATTTCAAAAAATGTCAGAACTATATTCAATATATTGTTTTTTATTGATTTTTTCGGATAGGTTTTTCCAGAACTGAAGAATGGTTGGTCGAGAATAGTTATAATAATCTCTTAACTTTCAAGGTCTCTATCCTGTATTCTGGCTTCGGCAAATGGGTTTGATTAACAGGTTGAAATTATCAATTAAAAAATAAATGGCTTTCGAATCCTGTCAATTGTCACTAATGAAGCTTATTTCAACGCGAGCTAACCGAAAAAATCCCAGGGACCTAATCATCGAACCACAAAATCTGTTGTTAATGCGACATAGAGTATGGACTGGGAGATGGAAAGGAGTGAAGGTGGAAGAAGTGAAAGAATTTAAATATTTAGGATACACCTTGCAAGCAAATGAAGATCATAAGGCACACTTAAGAGAAAGAATTAAAAAAGCGGCAGGGGTAATGAAGCAGGTATGGGGTATAGGAAAAAGAAGATTCAAGAAAGAT
>WSXT02092231.1:0-25958 GCA_011762715.2 Neuroterus valhalla
AGCGCGTAGCGCGAGGTAAATTCATAACCGAGCGCGGAGCGCGAGGTGAGAATACCATCGAGCGCGAAGCGCGAGATCCGAAAGACGCGCACCGTAGGCCCGCTCAAACTTGCGAGCGAAGCGAGCCGCGCGCGAAGCGCGCAATGAGAGTGTTCCCGCGCAGCGGGCAGATTTTTTTTTTCATGTAAGTTTGCCGCTGTTTTGTGCCGCCATTTTAAATTTTGAAAAACAAACATCATTTCTGAATTCAGAGAATCCAAAAACTTTCGAGCAGGTACATTTCAACATGATGATTACATGTTTAGGTGTTTTGTCCGGAAATTTGGGACTTTGAACCACTATGAGACGACCAACTGTAAAGGTGTCATCTGTGCACTTGCGCAGTTTGCACTTGTTCAACTGTGCGCCAGCACAGTTTTCACTTGGGCAATTTCGCACGTCTGAATGAAAATTGTCAGAAAGTTACAACTGAATGTGTCGAAGTGCACTGATGGGACTTTAACAACTGAGCACGTGCTGAGTTTGCATTTGGACAACAACTGCACACGGGCTGAGATGTTACTTTTACAACTGCATTCGTGCACAGACGTCACCAAAACCACTGTACACGTTTAAATCCAAACTCTCGAAAGGTATACTGGTATATGTAGATAGTAAAATTGCTTATGAGCCTACTATGCAGGTTCACGACTGGAATAGTTAAGCCTGTTAAACAAAAAATGCTCGAAAGGTACAACTGAACATGTTCGTGCACACTGATGGTACTTAGATAACTAAGCACGTGCTGAGTTTGGATTTGTATAACAGTAAACATGCTCAAATAAAACATGAACAACTCGTCACGTGCAAAAATATCACTTTTACAACTGTACACGTGCAAATGGTTATTAGCTTACTGTATAGAAGCTCAGTTTGAATCTGGACAACTGTGCGCGTTTTAATGAAAATTATCAGAAAGATTTTAACATTTCCATTAAACATTTCCACGTGCACTGATGGCATTTCAGCAACTGGGCACGTGCTAAGTTTGTACTTGAACAACTGTACACTTGCTTAAATGAAACATGAACAACTAGCCACGTCCAGAGATGCTACTTTTACGACTGTACATGTGCAGAATGACCTAAAAAAATGTAGGCGTCTAACTCAAAACTCTGGGTAGACTGGAAAAGATGTGAACATTAACAAAAAATGCTCGAAAGGTGCAACTGTACACATTCACGTGCACCGATGGCACTTGAACAACTGAGCACGTGCTGACTCTGCACCTGAACAACTTACCACGTGTTGAATTTTCACTTGAACAACTCCACACGTGCTGGAATGAAACATGAACAAATCTGCACGTGCAAAAATATGACTCTTACAACTGTGCACGTGCAGAGATGTCACTTAGACAACTGTTGACGTCTAGTTAAAAGCTCTTAAAAGTTCGACCTATACAAGTAGATGATACAAATAGTTATTAGCCCACTGTGCGAGTGCACAGTTTGCATCTGGATAACTGTGCACGTTTGATTGAAAATGATCAGGAAGGTACAAATTAACATGTTTACGTGCACTGATGGCCCTTGAGCAACTTAGCGCGTGCTGAGTTCTCACTTGAAAAACCGTACTGTGCACGTTTAACGAGAAATGCTCGAAAGGTTCAACTGTACACGTTCACGTGCACTGATGGCACTTGAACAACTGGGCACGTGCTGACTTTGCACTTGAACAATTGAGCACGTGTTGAATTTTCACTTGAACAACTGTACACGTACTGAAATTAAACACACACAAATCTTTAGGTGCAAAAAAATAAACTCTCAAGAGGTCCGCCTGCATTAGTAGATAGAACAAATGTTTATGAGCCTACTTTGCAAGTACATAGTTTGCATCTAGAGAACTGTGCATGTTTGATTGAAAATGATCAGAAAGGCAACTTAGCACGTGATGAGTTCGCGCTTGAAAAACTTACCACTTGCTTCGATGAAACAGGAACAAGTTTCCACGTCCAAAGATGTGACTTTCAAGACTGTACACTTTCAGAGATGTCACTTAAAAAAACGTACACTTCTAACTCAAAACTCTGGAAAGACTGGATGAGCTGTGCACGCTTAACGAAAATGCTTGAAAGGTGCAACTGTACACATTCACGTGCACCGATGGCACTCAAACAACTGAGTACGTGCTGAATTTGCACGTGAACAACTGTACCCGTGCTGAAAGGAAACATGAACAACAGATGACACCTGGTGAACTTTGCACGTCTGGTTTCAAAGGTGCACAGACCGCCATCTGAACACTGCACAAAGGTTACTTGAACAACTTTACACGTCTAACTCTAACCATTCAAAATTTTTACCTGTACAAGTACATGCGCAAAGATATGGCACTTGGCCAACTGTGCACATGATGACCGTCTATGCATGTTTCAGTTATAACAGTGACACGTTCGAAGTTGTCCAACTGACATCTGTATACGTCGTCGTGTACAGTTTACCTTCCTCACATTTTTAGATAGACGTGTACGGGAATTCCAGTTTTAGGTGTCCGTCTGCGCACGTTGAAAAAAAGACTTGGAAAATGGCCTGAACGCAAACTGTGCACGTGCACCATTTCAACACTTTTCTATACGCATTTTTTGGAAAGATTGTGGCCGTTCTAAATAGTAATGATGAGATAAAAATTTTGGAATCTGCACATCATTAAACAAAATTATTGTGTCTCTGAATTGGAGAGTGAAATTGATGAAAAATATGTCTCGCATTGTTAAAAAGTAGTGCTTCTTAAATTATTTTTATTTCGAATTTAAACAATAATCATGCAAACATATCAACATTCAAAATTGTTGAGAAAATCTCAATCGACGCAAACATAAAACTGTTATATTGGTAATGAACTAATATGATTGTGGTGTAAATTATTCATTCATTGGTATTAAATAGGAATCTCATAGTAATATAACATTTTACGGTGATGCGTTATTTGAGAAATTCCCGATCCGAAATTCTTTTAATTTTGAAAATTTTCTATTCAGAATGTATTCCATTCCAGGAATTTCATAGGATCAGGAATTTTATTTTTCGGGATTTGTCAGACGCCCTTTTTTGTGGATATCTCTATCCCACTTCCATACATTGTAACAAAGACAACGACTCAACCTTGGGAAACATATCAACCTTTTTCAGTCTCGGCAAAAAAAGAGCATAATAAGAATGCGAGGAGAAACTTGCTCCCCAGGCGGATGCAGACAACGAAAGTACCTCAGAGGGCGCCTTAATTTCCTCAAGTAGGAAAATAAAAAGTATCCGCCTATGCAACCAGAATTTTTTTCCTTGGTCTGTTTCTTCTTGTTTTCTACGGGGAGCTAGGAATTTATTTCGTAATGATAAAAGGGGTGGTTTATTGCTCCGTTGTGAAAGGAGGGAGATAAAAAAAATTAGTAACTGGAATCGTCATAAACGAACAGGAATTCAGAAGAAATTGGATGCATAATCATCTTTCCTTGAACCGACTATACAAATATTGTTGAGAAGCAGCACATTTTTTTATGACATTGTCTATGAAATCGGTTATTTATTTCCCTCTTCTCTCGAAAGGCCCCTTTTTATTAACCTAATGCATTTACCTTTCCGCTTATGTTCTCTTTAGAACCCATATTTTTTACAACTTTTCCACACCTCTCATTATTACCTATAATTATCCCTGATCTGACCCCTTTTACTTCCCGTTATCACCTTCGCCTTATTCTTCTCAGCTCATTTTTCTCTCTCAACCTTTTTATTCTACATTTCTATCCTCGTACTTATTCTCAGTTCTTCTCTCCTTCCCTCTCCATCCCTTTCGTACTCATCATCTTTCTTCCTATACTTTCCACCACCTACTTCCCTCACTCGTTTCCCCCAAATTTCCCTTCTTTTCTTTATTAAACAACAGACTAACACTGAAAATAAACTACGTTACCAATTCTAGACCATGATAATCCCCCCCCCCTCCCCACCTACCCTTCTTTTCAACTTCAGTTGACATTCGTGGCTAAGTATATAATCCCCAACAAAGTTTTGTCAGTTTTTTAAAAATATGCCACCCCTTTCATTATCTCCTTTAAATATCCCTTATCCACCTCCTTTCACTTTCCCTTACTACCACTCTTCATCTAAAGCTCCTGGTTCTACATCGCGATCCTTGAACATATTTTCAATACTATCAACCTTTTTTTCCTACCTCTTAACTACTCTTCATTTTTTCTTCCTCTGCTCTCCTTCCCTTACTCCCCAACTCGTTCCTCTTGAATTTCACTTACCTCACCTTTACACGTCCGACAAATGCTCGAGCCAAAGGGACTTATGTGAACAATTGACCCATCTAAGGCTACATTTGCACCTTTACCTCTCATCACCCTTAGTTGATGATCGTTGTTTGGACTTGGATCTCATCCTCTGCATCTTATCCCTATTGTGGCAGAAATTCTCCGATTTTTCATGAATATCCTATCCCTTCTATTATTGCGTGTAACTATCCCTGAACTGGCCCTCTTTATTCCTCTTATTAACCCTCATATCATCCTCCTTATCTCATTCTCATTTCACCTCACTATTCACTTCGACATCACCTTTCACTCTCACTTATCACTTTTGCCTGATTCTCCTCAGCTCATTCTATTTATCTCAACCTCCTCATTCTAAATTGCTATCCCAATATTTGCCCAATTATTCTCACATCCCCTTTGTACCCCTCATTTCTTCTCCTGCTACAATCCCGCTTTTAGTCCTCCTACTCATTTTCTCTTCATTTCCCCTACTTCTTCTTTTACACGACAAACGAACACAAAACCCAAGAGACTTTTCAAGACTAAATATTACCAATTTCGAGCTATTTTCGCCCGCTCTTTTTCCCTTCGTATCCATCTGACTTCTTATAACTTCCCCTTATTATCCACATTACGTATCCTTCATACTCCTTCTAGCTCACCTTTGTTACCCTTCATCTTTCATAATTAAATCTTCCCTCTCATTCTTTTTCACGACTATCCGCCTCCTTTCACCTTTTCCTCATTCCCTGCACCACAACCTTCTAATATCCATACCAAAATCCTAGTACTTTTTCCTGATTCTTCTCACCTTCCTCCTCCACCCCTTTACAACTCTTCATTTCCTCTTCCTTTACACTCTCTTACTTACTTTTTCCACTTTTTCTACACCTATGTCCTTCACTTCCTTTCCTACACGAAAGGCAAGCACCCGATGTATCGAGACGTCTACGATATTCTGCATAACCAATCCTGGGCTAGTCCACACTCCCCTCCATCTTGTCAACCTTAGTGTATTCGTAGCTCAGAAGCTAATCATTAACGAATATTTTTCAATTTCTCGAAATTATCTCACCCCTCTCATCACTTTCACTTACTTTCTATAATCCTCCTCCCTCAACTTCCCTTGTTTTCACTGACCTGATCCTCCTTATCTTATCCTTATTTCTTCTCACTATCCCTGATCCATTTTTTTCCACTTCTCCTTATTACCTTTGCCTTATACTGCTCAGCTTATCCTTCAAATTTCAGCCTCCTTATTCTACATCGCCATACCTATACTTTTCCTTATTCGTCTCACACCCGCTCTCTGTCTTTTTACTAACCTTTATTTCTCCCCCCTAAACTCTCCCTGAATTTCCTCTTCACTCTTCTTCCTCCTCAACCTTGCTTGACATCCGTATCTTTGTCTTTAGTCCTTGACGAAAATTTTTCAATTTTCTGTATTTATTTAAACTCTCTTGCCATTAACCCTAACCATCCCCTACATTTCCTTTCCTCTTGTCATTCAGTTGAGAATCGTAGCTAAGTCCTCCATCCTCAAAAAATATTTCCCAAATTTCCGTATTTACCTAAATGCTCTTGCCATTTCCCCTTAACATTCCTCACGCGCCTCCCTTCACTTCCTCTTCCTATCTTCATCTCATCTTCATTATCTCATCCCCATTTTTCTTCCCTATTTTCTATGCATCCTCTTCCACTTCCCCTCATCCAATTTGCCTCATTCTTCTCAGCTCGTTCTCCTCATCTCAAATTTGTCATTCCACATTGCGTTTATCATATTTTTTCTGAATTCTCATTACCTCTCCTCTATACGCTTCTAATAGACAGAATTTTTCCCTCCCTTACTCTCCCATGCTTACTCTCAAGCAAGTTGTTTAATATTTGGAGAAAAAACTTCACTTTAAAACAAAGTAGTTAGCACTTCCAATATAATCAGCTGTTTTCTGTTAAATCAGTAGATTTTTCAACTGAATGAGAAAAAAGAATTGAAAGTATTTACATTGCATTATAATGTTCCATTTATTCAGTCTGCGATTGAGAGAGAAGAAAGACAAAGAGGGTAATTTTCTTTGAAAAAAGGGAGAAAATGGAAAATATCCTAAAAAAATCAAACAAAATTAATAATATGGTTAATGGATGTCCTTAAACCAAAAAAGTGACTGCTGAGCTCTACGAAAACCTGAAAATGAGTAGAAAAATCAAGCTGTCGTATATCAAAGCTCCTTTTCTGAAGCCCACTGAACAATCGACGAAAATTTGTGTCCTGCTGATAGATTTGAAAGAGATAAGGAACGATTTTCTAGCATCTATATTTAACCTTCGATGTAATGAAATATGCTTTTCCGATATTCCAATATTGTCGAAGAATCTCTTAACTGTAGCACTCGTCTCACGCCCGGCAGCACGATAATGAAAAAATTGTACGGACAAACGCGAATGAGTCGGAAAATGAGTTATTTCGTTCTCCAGAAAACTAATAACGGAACCTAAAGGTGTCCGGGTGAATAATATTAAGATTTCGAGCAAACTACAAGCGATTTGTTTGAGAAATAATAAAGATCTCAAATTTTTTATACCTCACTAGCCAAGATTGACTCAAAATATTAGTTCAAATTATTGTCCAGAATCACCCCTTTTCTTCTTTCTCTACCTTTACCTTTATCCTAGTTTCTACAAAAATTTTTGGTATCCTCTTTGTCGACCCTATACCAACTTCTCGTCTTCCCATTGACTTTGATAGCACTTCCTTGTTCACGGAGTCGGATGCTGCTTCAAAATCCACAAACAATGTAGATATTTTCCTTGTTTTCCACATATCCTACCTTTGCTCCACCATACTCTAGTGTTCCATGCTCTGAGCCCTCCTTATCTCTTGCTTTGCCCCTTTACATTTTGCGTTTACCTTATTCACCTTCTCTCATCTAATACCTTTTCTCTTATCTTCTCTTCAACGTTCATCCTAATACCACCTCTCTCTACTTCATTCTGCCCCGCCTGCAAACAAATTCTTAAAACACCCAATCCAGTCTCGCATCCTGAAATCCTTAACGTCTTCTCCTGTTCATAACTTTCTATACCTTTTCTTTCTTTACTGCCTGCTTGACCTTCTTCATGTTCCTTCCCTTCTTCCTGTGTCTTTCTTTATTCAACATTCCAGAGTGATCTGTTTCTCTCTGATACAGTTTCCCTTCCTTTAATTTATCATTCCTTCAATTTTTTATGATCTTTTCTATTCTGTCTCTATTTCTTATTCGTTTATTGTCTCAAGAACTCTCCTATCCCACTTTTTAGTTCCTTCACCTCTAGGAGTCGTGATTACCGGGAATTGTTTGCAGTCTGTTCTATCACCTAATCCCAATCTGACCATTAGTTTTTTTATTCTTAATCCTACTCAATTCTTATCTATTCCTGCCTCGCACTCATTGCTCTACTTTCGGTAGCCTCCCTTTGCCAAAATCTGCCTCTGCAGGACTCTTTATTCCTTATCTACTATTTATCATTTGCTATTGCTTATCTACTTTTCACATTATTTACAATCGACCTATGTCTTGTCCTTTTCCTCCCTACACATCTTCCTTCCTGCAAGCTTATTCATCTTTCCTTCTCCTCTTCCTCATTTTACTTTACACCTCCCTCACCCATGCAACCATTTCTTGTCACCACTTACATGCAATACTTCCGTCATGCTTATCCTATTCGTTCTCGAATCCCATCATTCTTTTATCCATTCGTAAAGTCTATTTCTCATTTCTCGTATGCTCATTGAATTTTGACCCTCTTATACTTTCCTCTCTTTCTGCCTTCTATTTCTCAATGCCTTTCTTCCAAACAACATATATCTTCTCCTTCACACACCTTCCTTCCTCCTTGTGACTTCATCGTTCTCCATCCACATGCAGACAATTTTTCCTGAAATAACTTTTCTATCATTCTCCATCTTTCCATCCCACCTTGTGTTCTTTCCTTCCCACAAACACTCTCTTACGAGCCTACTTCTCCTATCTTCCAGAAATTTCTCCTCATACTCACACGCCGGGTTATGTGTGAAAATCCCGAGAATCATTATTCTCGTCTTCCTCCTAACAGTGTAATGAGGTTTACTCCTTGTCACCCAGAGTATATGCCTCTCCTGAATCCTATTTACCTCCTTCCTTCTCTTCTACCCTCAAACCTCTACTTCTTACAGTAACACATCTATCACAAGTGAGTCGAACATCTGAATCCTGGTTTTATAATCATCTGCAACTAACATCTTCCCCAATCTTCACACCTGTTTCATCACAACATTAGCCATCCAAACTCTCTCCTGTATGGTCATTTACTCCTACATTCCTCTTGAAAAGCAAACACGGATTCACACACTCTTCCACTTTCTGCACTGCTGTCCCTTCCAGCTCCTAATGTCATTCAATTTACCTTCTCACCCATTTCCTGAACACCATAACCTTCGAATTTCTGCGCATTGAGCTCTAATCGAATCTTATCTGCGCATCTTTCCCACCCCTCGATCATCCCTTCCGAGGCCACTCACGTTTGCCAGTAGCTCTTTATCATCTACATACTCGAGTGACCAAATCCTTCCATTTTTACCCACACTCCTACGACTCCTTCTCCTAGCCTACTCCTCCATGTCAGCGATTTGAATCGTGAAAAGTATTTGATACTACCTCCAATTTCTATACATCCAAAAACCTTCCGAAATCGTCTCTTCCTCTCAATTCGTCTTTCTTCTCTGCATTCAGCTTCCTCGCCCTCTTGATCAGACCAATTTTTACCACCTTTTCTTTTATCGACTTCCACAATCTCGCCCTATCATCTGCTCTTCTGACATCACGAATAGTTTGTACACCATATTCATCAGTGTTATTCCCTTACAATTTTTCTGCCTGTCCATATCCCTCTCCTCAACAAGTGGCACTATTAGACCCTGCCTCCACTCTCCTAGAAATCCATCCCTCCTCCATCCTTTCATTGATTCCTCTCTCAACCTCTCCTTGACCCCTAGTTTACTCAACAGCCCTGCTTCGTTTTGCATCCCATTCAAGCTTTCAACCTTCATAACTTCTTTTGTCTCAATCACCTCATGAACCAACCCTCTACATTTCCCAAACCTGTTTATATCTTCTACACGTTTTACAGTGTCTTTACACCTCTCGACTCTTTCCGATCTTTCTCCTTGTCTCGCTGAATCCTTTAACACATTGACCTAAACTTTCAGTCTTTTCAGTATGGAATTCATATCCTTCGTAGAGCATTTAACTATTTGGATATTAAATCAGCTTTTTGGTTGATAATCCATCTATTCTGTTCAAATTTTGAATCATTTTGTGAGAATCGAAATCAAATAGGGAATCGAAAGAAATAGGGATGTTCAGTTTGGAAACTGATCCACTCGAGAAAAAATCTATCTTTTTTGTATGGAACTTGATCATGTGATTGAAATGTGTCTACTCGTTGCACTCGTCTATAAAACGAAAGGTCCTGAAATCAGACCCCAGCCTAATAAAGGAAGAGATTCTCCTTTGACATAGATCGGTATTCAGTTTCTCAAATGATGAATTTTTTACATTCTCATCATAATGAGGAGGTATTGGTTTTGAATGCTAATCGCCTTTCAAAAAATTTATGAAATTCCCACGTTTTTAGACCCTCTTATTTCGAAAAAGTATTGTTTACGTTGGTGTCTGTCTGTGTGTTGTCGTCGCTTACTGTATACTCCATAACTTTTGAAAGACTAATCGGATTAGATGGCCTTTTGGCACACATTTTGAGGGACCAAAAAGACAAGACGAATTCATTAACCAGCTATTTTGAATCCACAATGAAAGAGATTTCAGACTTTTTTTTACAAGATTTCAAAATTGTAAGTACGGTTTCTTGTAGGAGGTAGAAAGAGGAACAATTCACCCTCTTGATTTTTTTTAATGAAAACGAAATCGTCAGAGTTATGGCATTTATAAAATTCAAAAATATAAACGAGAATGAGAATTTTCAGCCGAACAAGGCAACATATGGGGAAAAAATTGAGAAAAAAAATTTTTTTGTTCTTGGGAGCCCTCCAGAATGATCTATACAACTCTTCGAGTTTCCTTAGAAAATAAAAAATTCAAATTAAGGGCGCACAAAAAATGATGAAGAATAGAAAGATTCATTTTTTGTGAAACTATGCAGGGTAGGGGAAAATATAAATGAACTGAACTTGTGCACCAAAAAAAGATCTAAAAATTTGGCAAAGATAACTTTTTGATAGGACAAGTAGTTCTTGCTTCATTTTTAAAAAACCATATTAAAAATTTAGAAAATGAACTTTAAGACAGTTGAAACAAGCTCAGGAAAAATCAGATTGAAACATGATCTTTACCAGGAAAATATCTTTAAATGTGTTACCAACTTTTTTAAGCTCGTAACTTGTTTTGTTTTTGAAAAAATGTAGTTAGTCTATTTCTAATATTATTATAATTAAAATCAAAAACTACGCATACCTCAAATATGGAACTGTTTTTCTTTTCAATATTTCCTTTGTATCTCGTTGAGTTTCGCTAGAAACTTGACTTTTATTTGAGATGTTTTTTTTATTAATACCAAAACTAGGTATATAATGAAAAAAAATTTTTTTTTAAATTTGTAGATGTTCTTACAAAGAACAATTTCGTTTCTGACCTAGAATTTTTTATTTGTAGACTATTCTTGCAGATAAAACAAAAAATACATGCCTTATTGAAAAGTATTTGAGAAAAAGCTTGAGGAAATGTTTTAGATGAATAATTTTATTACTTTCCTTTTTTCCATATCTACCATATAATGCTCAAAAAATGGAAATTTTGATTTTTTTCTCATTAATATTTTCGCGATCAGAATTGGAATTTCCGATTTTTCGAGAAAATTCAGAAAGTTGTAATAACAATTTTGAACGGCTCCCAAGAAGAAACATTTTTTTCCTTTTGACTTTTTTTTCAATCTTGCGTTATTTGGTTAAAAATTCTTATTTTTGTTCATACTTTTGTATTCTGAAAATGCAACAACTCTGGCAATTGTGTTTTCAAGGAAAAAAAAAAAATTATGAGGATGAAATTTTTCACTTCTTACTTACTACATGAAACCGTACTTACAATTTTTCAGTCTTGGAAAAAAAGTCTAAAAAGATTTTGAAAATGCTCCCCCTCTTTTTTTTCAATCCAAAATAGCTGGTTAACGAACTCGACTTGTTTTTTTGGTCCCTCAAAATTGATGCCAAGGCTCGATCGAACATGATCCTTCTTCCGAAAGTTATCGAGTTCACAGATTATTTTTTATTATTTTTAGTACGATCGAGATTGGGATTTTCGATTTTTCGAGAAAAATAAAAAAATCGAATTAACAATTTTGTACGGCTCCGAAGGATGAACCCTTTTTTCTTTATGATTTTTTTAGATCTTGCGTCATTTGGCTAAAAATTGTCATTCTCAGTTTTATTTCTGAATTTTGAAAATGGAACTCTGGCAATTGTGTTTTTATAAAAAAAAAATTATGAGGATCAAATTTTTCACTTTTTACTTACTACGAGAAACCGTACTTACAATTGTGGAGTCTTCGAAAAAAGTCCAAACGATGCTTCTAAATGCTACCCCTCTTTCATTCTTTATCCAAAATAGCTGGGTAACGATCTTGACCTGTCTTTTTGGTACCTCAAAATGTGTGCCAAAGGGCAATATGGGCAATCCGACCCGATAAGTCTTTCAAAAGTTATGAGGTATCCAGACGATAACGACGACGACGGCGATAATGACGACACCAGACATACACCAACGTAAAAACTATTTTTTTGGAATCAGGAAGTCTCGAAATGTGGAGATTTCATAAATTTTGCAAAAGTCGATTTTCACGTAAAAACAATACCTTCTCATTATCATGAGAATGTAAAAAATTCTGCGTTCTAAAGCTTTGCTTCTTTTGGGAGGGTATACATAAACTCTAAGCGAAGTGACCTAACTGGGAAAAACAGGGCACCCCGTCACGAGAGAAGAGACACAATTTTCGACAGATTTTTCTACACGCGCCTCGACACACGCAGATATCTCTCCCTCCCTCCCACTCTCGCTCTCTTTCGCCCTCCCTGCTGTTCTGGAGGTCGATGTAGTATATGCGCAGTAGACTCTGTGCTTCCTGTTCGCACATGTCCTCCTCTCGCCCACTCTTACTCAGTAAAGTATAACATGGCCTCAAGAGTTAGGAACTGTTTAAAATCACGAGACAATAAATTGAACACACGCAAAACCGTAATTAATGATGCTCGTTCAATAGGAAAGATAGATAAATGAATTGTAAAACTACTCACAGAGAAAAGTTCGTATATAGCAGACTACATCGCATGACTCACCTGAAACAAAATAAAAAAGGGTAATTAGAGTAGATCTCCTGAATTTGCGCAGTCAACCATTTATAATTTCAGACAGCAGAAGCTTCTTAGCCCCTTTGCATCGTCTCTCAAGCAACTTAATGCATCGCAGATGGCATCCACACCCACGGTAGCAAATAAAATTGCTGATTGTAGCGAAATGGAAATTTCCCTCAGACGATTGATAAATACTTACTAAGAAGCGACGAGTAAAAAAGTATAATATCCATGCGATCTTCTGCCAGGAACTTTTCACTTGTAAAAAATATTTGAGAGGGTTCGAACGTTTCCTGAACAATGCTTATAGGCGACTCTTCAGAAGATGGAAATTGATTGTCCTTAGGTGACTTACAGGATTGTTCGCTTTTTTCCTTTGAGATCAATTCATCATTCTTCGGGGGGATTCTATATTTATTAAAGGTTGTTTGGAAGAATAATTTTTCAACAAAGGAACATTTTTACAAGGAAAGCCTTCAAAGCTGGTACTTGTGACAAAACACCCCCCTTTGACATATATAGGTCGATCCAATACTGTTACCCTCCGTGAAACATGAATTTCGCAACTTCTGTAAAATCTTTTATATGCTTTGTTACTTTTTAACGAAAAGTTACAAGAGTTACTTGGAAAATTTATTCTGACTTAACTCACACAATCACTCACACTTTTACCTTCCTCTCACACTTACTTTTCATTCTTCACTTTGTCAGGTATTCTAGTTCTCCTACCCATTTTCACATGTTATACCACTTGTTGTACTCTGATTCCATAATTTTGCTACATCTCCCTTCTCCTTGTCTCATCATCATTTATATTTCTTCCGCCTCATGTTCTATTATCTTTTCTTGATTACCTTATCCTATCCTGATTTTCCCCTCTCTCACGTTCTTATTTCGAACCTACTGCATTATTTTTATGTCTTCCCAACAACAAATCGAACCCTTTTTTATTATTATCGAATAGAAGGGAAAGATCAATGGTTACCTCTATGCGCCGGTTGTGGCCACCTATGGATTCTTAGAAGAGCCTGCTAGGAACCCTCCTGTTGACTGCATGAGTCGAACGCTGCTCTGAAATCCACGAACAACGCCTTCAGTTCACCTTCCTTTGGCCACAAACGCCTCTCCACTGAACATTTTATTTTATCGACTGTTTCCATCCCTTTCCTGAATACCATCTAGTTGTATGAAATACTACCTTTCTCTTGCACCTGACTTTCCAACCTCATTGTGAACGCTTTGGCATAGACGTTATTACCCACCGACTTAAGCGTGATACCTCTCCAATCCTGAACCTTTTCGCCCTCGATTTTCATAATTAGTGGAGTCACTAATCCCGTCCTTCATTTTTGGGACATCCTTTCCCTCTCTCTACTCTGTTGCAGACTCTTCACATCACCTCTCTTTCCGCCGCTCCCCACCGCCATACTTCAGACCTTCATTCTCCAGTCCTTCTTCTTCTGTTTTTATATTTTTTTCACATTTTCCATTGCTTCGCTCCCTTCCTCTCTACTTATATCATTCTTATATTCCTTGTTCTCTTTATTATCTACTCTTTTTTGTGACCCTCTTTCTCCTTCTACTATCCATCTTATGAAGGACTCCGTCCACTTCATTATTATATCCTTAATAACTCCCTCACTTCTTGCTCTTTCCCTTTTTACCACCTCTCATATCTTTATTTTCTCTACTTCTTTCTTCATCTCCTTCATGCACTTTTCCTTCTCGTCAAACATTCTCACTTACTCTCGTTTATATCTTGTAACCTTTTATGTCTATTTCATGTCTTTGCTTCCATTCTTATACATCTCCCTCTATTTCCACTTCATTTCTTCTCTATCTGACTTTCCTACCGCATTCTGAACACTTTGACATATACTTTATCACTCGCCAACATTAGTGTGATACTTTTCCTATCCTCCACCTTTATGCACTCTTCTTCCATTAATGGCGGAATCACCTATCTCGTCTCCCATTTTCCGGGACATCCTTCCCCTCTATACGCTTCGTAACAGACTCTTCACATTACTTCCCTCACTGCTCTCCAACATACTTTAGATCCTCATCCTCGAATCTATCCTTTTCCATTTCCTTATTTCTCTGAAACTTTTATATTGACTCGCTTCCTCCCTTTTCTGCTTATAACATCCGTATATTGCTTGTTCTCTTCATTATCTACCTCTTTTCTGCTTTGACCCTTTTTCTTCTTCATCCATCCATCTTTTGAAGTACTCCGTCCACTTCATTAAGATATCCGTAATAACTCCCTCCCTCCTTCCTCGTTCCCTTTTTATCAGCTGTCATAACTTTCTTCTCTTTACTTCTTCCTCTATCTCCTCTATACACTTTTCCTTCCTATTCCATCTCCCTGTATTTCTCCTCCACCTTCCTTACGTTTCTCATCCCACCGTCCTTTCCTCACAGTACCCCGTCTTTTTTAAGACTCCTTTCTTCTCTCACCTTCTCAATTGTCTCACCCATTCTCTATAATATCGCCCACTCCTTCCTCTTATGTTCTTGCATTCTCTTATTAATTTTAAAACCAACATCAATGTTTTGTGGGAAAATTAATATGCTTTTAACAACTTTATTATTCCTCTTCTATTGATTCCAAATTGGGAATGCGCATTTTCGCGCATGAAGTATAATCTTAATTCAGGAAATACAGAAAAAATCAATGTCAATGGTAGTTGACCAAAGGTAAGGAAAAAATAACAACAGACCATACATTGCAAACATAATAACGATTCGTCTGCTAGGAGGATATCGTTTTCCCCATACCTTTTTATTTTGAACTGAAGTTGTCGTAGCTCTTAAGATTTTGGTTGGGCAATAGTACAGCAGGTCATTGCGACCCTGCGACCGTGAATCGCACTAACCTCGAACGGTATCTCGCGATCCGCTGTTCCCTCGCTGTTCCCTCGCAGTTCATATTCTAAACAGCATTTATTTTCTCATTTTATAATATATTCGTTATTCTAAAATGATAAATATGATGCCTAGGCATGGAGAAACCACATCAAATGCGGAGGAGACATCCTGCTGGAGACATTGCTGGATGCAATGTAATATAATATAGAAATCTATGCGGTGGGGACATAAAGTTTGGAAAATTCTTATGTAATGAAGAATAGACTCTAGTACTATAAGCTGTACTGGAAAAATTCAAGGAATGCATTTTCACGTAAAAAGCATGATTAAAATTCAGGATTTACACAAGTAAATCATAGTCAGCGGTATTTAACCGAAGGTAAGGGAAATAAACTACTAGACCATACTTACGAAAATAATTACGATTCATCTGCAAGGAGAATTTTTTTCCCTCATATATTTTCCTTAAAAACTGAATAATTTGAATTAAGGAAGATTCGGCAACTTTACGAGGTTCTAAAATGGATTGCCTTATTTTTCTGTTGATGAACATGTCAATAATGCCATGACCAGTAGGAAGATAACACGATTGGGTGATTTTTTCCAAGAAATTCCTTAAACACTTTCGTATTAAGATATTATCGATAGTCTGGAACTCACCTTCCTTTTTCATCAATTCAAACTATTTATTTACATGCTGTGATATTTTGAATTCACCACCAGAGTAAGAAAGAGGGGGTAGGTTTAGTGATAAAAGAGATCAGCGACAAAAAAAGGTCGTAGCTCTTAAGGTTTTGCTATAGAGAGGGACTACAGCGCGTCACGACGGCCCTGCGATCGTGTGTCACGCTAACCCCGAACGGTATCTCGCAATCCGCTGTTCCCTCGCGGTTTCTATTCAAAACAGCATACATTTTCTCATTTTATAATAATTTTGTCATTTCAAATTGATAAATATAATGCTTGGGCTTAGGACAACCACAGAAAATGCGAAAGAAACAACTCGAACTTTGAATTTGAATCAAAACCAAACGAGATGTGTTCTTGAATCAGATGGAAGTAATAAATCGAGCGAAAAATAAGCCTTGCTGGATGCAGTTTTAGCCAAAAGACTCTGGTTAGATATAGATTAACCAAATTTTCATGAAAAGAAACTGTTTCAATTGAATTGCAATGTTGCAAATATTTTGACAGGGTTTTGGAGTGAATAAAAATACTCAAAATATAACAAAGGTTTAGCTTTCACAAGGAAAGCTTTTAAAGCGGATACGTGTCACAAAACGGTCTCCTTTGACAGATATAGGTCGATCCGATACCGTTACCCTCTTTGAAATATGAATTTTGCATCTCTCGTTAAAGCTCCTGTATGCTCTGAATACAATTTAGTGTATAACCGCATGTGAGGTACACAAAAAGCTGGATGAACTGCAATCTGAATCTGACGTTCCTTCATTTTTCTCATGTGAAAGTAATCAAAAGTGAATAATATCTCAGAAGAATATTGATGGGAATATAAACCCTCCGCCCATTTCAAGTTTTTATGGTTCATGCATTAATATTTTTGCAATTCACTTTTTATAACACATGCAAGATTTCAGGCCTTTTCGATTTCTATGAAGCAGGGCTCAAGCTCTACTTTTCACTCCCTAGGGAGTTAAAAGTGACGTCAAAGATGACTTGGAAAATAACCGTAAATAACCGAAAATTTCCGGAACTTTATGGAAATTTTTCAATTCGTTTTCGTGTTGCTTATCGTAAGTCACCATAGATTGCCTGTAAAATTACTATGAATGACCGAAAATTTTCAAAAATTCCGGAAATTTATGGACATTTTCCAAATTGAATTCTGGGTGATTTATGACAAGTGATCATATCTTCTGTAAAATTACAATAAATGACCGAAAATTTATGGAAATTTTGGAAATCGAATTTTGGGTGACTTATGGTGAATCACCATATTTTCGTCAAAAATTACCATAAATGACCGAAGGAAGTATTTTCCTCTTAACACCCTTCCAAACTTCTTTGGTGATTGACTGACATAATATTTAAAATATTCAAAGGGTAATAAAATTTTTCCCATGATATTGTAATTTTCTGACATTTTCGGAAAGATTTTGTTGATTTACAAGGCTTTCAGAGTATCCGGGAAGATGCCGCCCTATTGCTCTCGAATACCAAATGAAACAGTTGAATTTGAAAGGTTGACAATGAAATTTCAAAACAATATTTATTATAATTTGTTATTATACCATTAAGGCAAATCCCTTCCGGGGTAAGCTAAACTCGTTCACATATTATCACTGTAAACGAATTATTATTGGGTATTTTCACACTGAGTGGGTCACCATTCCACTGCAGGCATCTGATAAACATTCCTATAAACTGCTCAAATAAGAGCTAGTCGAATTTCGTTCTTAAAACCCAAAAATTAGAATTCTTAGCCAAAAAACAGAATTTTTGAGAAGAAGTATTAATTATCGATCAAAAAGACATATTTTTGAGAGAATAATGAGTTTCAGATCATTTAAGATATTCCTACTATATTAGATGAAAATTTTCAACTAAGCAGTTCGATTTCAAAGCCAAAGAGACAAATTTCTGACAAAAATGTCCATTCTTATTTCAAATCATAAATTAAAATTATATTAATAGTTCCAAGTCGAATTTGTTGAGACAGAAATATGACAACACTTCTTCACAAAGAAGAATCAATTCTCATTTCAAAACATGATCATTTAACTCAATAATGTGAAATTTGAACAGAAAGTATATTCTCAAAGAATCGGATATATTTTCTACAAAACTGAATAAATTTTTGACGTAATAGTCGACATTTGAACCAAAAAAGAAAAATTTTCAACAGAGAGATGATTGTATTCTTTCAGATATGAAAAATTAAAAATAGCGTCGAATTTCTGAGCCCGAAAGTTGGATTCCCTACTTGCAAATATGAATCAAAAACAAAAATGTTCATTGCAAACAAAGGTGTTGAATTTTCAATAAAAATGGTAAAATTTTCAACCCAATGATACAAAATCTTCAGATAAACTTTGAATTTTGAACCCTGAAATGTGACCTATGAACCCAATAACTAAAATTTACAATGATATTATAAAATTTTTTAACGAAAAACACTTTTTTTCAATTTACAAAGAGGAGATCAGAACAAAAATTCTCTCATCATACCCGTTAGAACAGATTAGTTGAACTTTCGACCCAGAATGACGAATTTTCGACGAGAATGTTTATTTAAACAAATGTTACAAAAAATTAAACAATACAATGAATTACCAAAGCGGGATAGATGAATTTTATCAAGAATCATTGAATTTTAAAACCTGAAATATGAATCATTAACACAATAGTTTCATTCCTTAAAATGTAATAAAATTCTAAACTCAAAAAAAGAGATCTTACACATAAGGGAAAAATGTTAAATTCGATGATATGATTTTTTAACGAAAAAATTTATGTCACAGTCAAAATGTTGAATTTTCCACCAAAGAGAATCCTCTCAAACAACTGAAACAAAATCCTACTGAAGTAATTGAAATTTCATGAAACTTAATAGATTTTCGATTGAGAAAACTAATTTTTTACCAAAGAAGATGAATTTAATCGAAATACATAAATTCCTGACTATAAACGATCAATTTTCAATTGATTATAGAATAAGTACTTTTTTTGTTCTTCTTTGTGGAAACAGAGAAAAGAAAGATCACTTATCACGAAGAAATCGGTAATGGTCGTTTTTCCAAGAAATTCTTTATATTTCTATAAATTCATATTTTGCATGTATGATGATATTCTTCAAAGTAAGTATTCTTCTGATTATTATTACTAATTTTTACACTATTCCCAGGAATAAAGAAGTTCCATAAAGACCACTGAAATGACTAAATCGAAACACTATGTGGTCTCGCTCGTTATGTCTTTTTCTACACGCGTACTTAGTCTTTTGTAGGAACAATCATTAGTAGAGCGTTTATCGCGCCAGACTCAGAGTCTTTTTATCGTAGAATAAAACAGTAACGAGATTACCACAATTGTAAGGAGCAAAGAGGCACTAGCTATTTGTATGAAGAGAGAAAAGGAAATGAGTTAGAACGTTCCTCAATGAACTGTGTTGGATTTTATGATATTTATGTGACGATGCAAGGAGGATCATCCTAGCCGGATACATGAATAGCTGGGTCGCTGTTCACCGCGAAGGTACAGACGGAGTGCTTGGTCATTTCAGGGATACTCATACGAAGAGTAACGGAGGGAAAATGATTAGCTTATGCTTATGAAAATGCTAGTTTATTACGAACACCCAGTTAAGGCATGCACCTGTAAACATAGATGCTTGATGCAGAGGCGAAAATCACTGTATTATTGATTTTAATGATCTCATCGTGGACAACACTAAGAAGAAAAGGAGCAAAAAATATGTAGAGTGTTCGCGGTTGGAGGTTTGAGATAGTATGCTCAAGGGTGCATTCAGAGTCTGCGGTACTACGAATTTGAGGAGAAATACTGGAGATGCTTGGTGTAATGATGAAATCTGCGTGACTCTATACAAGAAACCTAACGAGTCACGACTACTTTGGGACGAGTTTGCCTTGATGTTATGAAAATAAAAATAATAATGATAATATGTGACGGTAATATAGATTACTAGAGGGAGAGAGGAGAAGCTGGAAGAGGAGTTGAGAAGTATTAAGTCCGAGGGGTTCGCGTGGAAGATAATAAAATATAGGTTTAGAAAGCTCAGCAAAGGGATGAGTAAAAAGATCAGGAGGAAGAAACGGAAGAAGTTTCTAAAGGAATCATTTCGGGGCCCAGACGAACGGAAGAGAGATGAGGAAAGTAGAACAACGAGAGAGTTAGGAGGGTCAGAGTTAGGTGACGAGGAGGTACAGTCTTAAATGAGGAGATAAGGAAGGTCGAAGGCAGCATGATTGGACGAGTTGTGGAACGGAGCGTGGATTTTGGGCACACAAGCCGTTAGAGACAGGCCTAGAGAGGTAGTTAGGAAGGTATGGAGGAGTGAGAGATTTCAAGGGGAGTGGCTGATAGTGCAACTGTATAAGAAGGGGGATGAAGATAGGCAGGATTGTTATAGAGCAATCACATTGATGAACACGGCGTGCACTCAGGATGGACTCAGAGCGGGTAGAAGCACTATAGACAATGTTCATATTTTGCAGCACTTGGTGGATAGAGACATAGTAAAGAAGGAGGCAAAAGTGTCCGCGTTTCTCATGGATCTAGAAGGTGCTTCCCCAACGGTGGATCAGGAGAGGTTGTGGAAGTCGATGAGGCAGATGGGAGTAGAGAACGGTCTGATCAAAAGTGAAAGAGATGTGTATGAAGGGAAGGAAGATAGGGTAGCGGGAAAGGACATGATTTCAGAGGGTTTCTAGATGGATAGGGAGTTGAGGCAAGGGTGTCTGCTTAGCCCAACGCCTTTCGCGATCCCAATCACTGACATGGAGAGGAAGCTAGAGGAAGGAGTATTTGCGGGAGCGAGGGTAGGAGAGGTTAGAATTTTGTCAATTTCGTATGCAGATGACAAAGTTTTGCAAGTCATAAGTGAGGAAACATCGGAAGAGATGATGAGGAGGTTAAGAAGGTACCCGGATAGGAATCGGTTAGAGTTAAATGCAGAAAAGTCCAGGTGTATGGTGTGTAGGAGAGGAGGTGGAAGGGATAAGAGAGTTCGTGTACCTGGGTTCCCTATTTCAGAGGGATGGAGTAGAGTATGGAGTAGAGGTGTGGGGCAGAAAAAAAAGCAAGGCCATGAATAGGGTTCAGGAAAAAATATATATAGTGGGGTTGGGTAGAAGTACACCTAGTTGTATTGTGAGGAGGGAGACAGGGTTTCAACAAGTTTGGGGATGTCGACAGGTAACAGGGCGTATAAGTATGAGGAGTGATTCAAGGAAAAGAGGGGTAGTAGCTGGCGAGGGAGTGTTGGTGGGAGAAGAAGAATAGGAGAGGAAAGGGGAAAATGGAGGAGGAGAGAGGAAGGTATTTTCGAGAAAATGATCTACATAAGGAAGGAGTGAGAAGAAGTAACAAGGAGGGAAGAAAGATATATGAGATGGTTAAGAGGAATGACATGTAGAGAGAGGATGCGAAAAGAGAGGGGATGATAAGAGGGTCAAGATTCAATGAGAAATATAGGAGTATTGTGCCAATGGAGAGAGTGCGGTACTTGTGTGAGAAGGGAGAGAAAGGAAGCCAGGAGATAAAAGCGAGAATGAGATGTGGAACACTGGTTGGAAGAATGACAGGAGTTGGATAGGAGTGAAATGAGCATAGAATTAAGACTGCATGGAAAAGGGGAGAGAAGTGCGATTACATGGCGAAGGAAGTGCTTGGAAGGTGGAGGAAGAGAGAGGTAAGGGTAGGAGGAATGGGTATAGATGTGTAAGGAGTAGAAGAAGTAGATGTAATTGTTCCACGGAATTTTAAGGATTCCAATCGTCTCATTGCAGAGACGATTTCGAGGGATTCTCCAATATTTTATTGAATGTCAAAATATTCAAAGGAAGTCTAAGGGTACTTTGAGAAACTCAGATTGCATTAAAAAATTTGCAAGTGATTCAAAAAATTCTAGGGGATGTCAAACAAGTTGAGAGACACTACCAGTTTTCGAAGGATTCAAGGAAAATATATCAAGCTCTGTTGTCTATTCCATCAACTTCCCTGGAGCTCATATTTTTCTCTTCTTTGGAATTACGACAATTTGAGAAAGCAACTTCTATAAATTTGAGAAAATGATGAAAACACATACTTCATGGTTCATTGAGCAGGTAATATTTTCAAATGATCCTTCTTGTTGGCAATCTTGGATGGTCATTTTTTAAAGCTTTCACTTTTGGTCGAGCGGAGCATTATTTTGTAATCCGGGGAAACATTTTTCTGCTCTCCAATTTCTCCAATTGAGTGCGGAGACCCAATTCATGAAACTTCTTCCTCTAAGCCGCGGTAAGCCTACTGCGACCGCGCTTACCTCAGATCCTCCTAGCTCTATCAGCATTCGGATAAGCCATATCTGGTATTATGTTGTTCCGACATTGCCAACATTGTGGTTCCACTGAGACAAAAAGTGCAATTGAACAAAATTTCATCGTTGAAAGCAACCTACCATCTGAAAAAAAAGACAACGGGTTTATAAATCTAAGTTATGAATTTTTTATTTCTCTTTCAAATCAACAATTTCGGAAGGAAAATGAACTCCTTATCCTATTCTTACGGTTTTGAGAGTCTTTACGTAACACATCTCATCTTTATTTACCAACCTCTTCTTTACGGAACCTTACCTTTACATTACGTCTGAAGAGTGTGAGGTGGGGATCGAACCCGCAGCCACACGGAGTGGGTCCGAAACTCATGCCTTAGTCCCCACGACCATCTGACCACTTATCTAAACTTATTCTCTAATGTATACACATGCTTCCTTATACCAAAAAATTGGAATAAAACATGAAATAGAATTTTACTTAATCCTACTCCACAGTTTCAACTACTATTATACTTCCGTAAGACTTTCACTTCTCTTTCTACACTTATAGACCGCAGCTTCCCATTCTCCCTTCTCCACACTTTCCTAATCTTCTGCTCTCACTCCTCCTGCTATTTCCACCTTTTCATTCAATTCTTCTCCCATCTTTTGTTCTTCTCTCCTACAATTATCCCGGACATGTTGCCATGTCTACTCTACGAATTCACATATTCTTCACCTTCTCTTACCATCCTTTTCCCAAAGCACTGCCTCGTTAACTTCATTTCCTGGTCTCCATCTTGCTTTTCTACTCCATATTATTTTTTTCCCTTCCTTCTTCCCAAATGAATTGGCAATACCTTTTTTTATTGCTCCGTACTATCAATGGTATCTAAATTCCTAAATCCTTTTCCTTCCGTCTCTTATTTGCACTTCTCGATCTCTTCTTCCGATTTCTCATAGCCTATAGTTCTTCCCACCCCTATTACACGATCTCTGAAGAACTCCTTCCTTTCTTCTACCTTTCGTGACTATTCTACCTCCCACTTTCCACTTCCTTTAATAAAAACTTGAATAATTCGTCCTTTTTCCCTTTTTTCCTTTTCTACTATTAGAAGCATTTTCCCTTCTTTCCGAATACTTGGCCAGCCTTCCCCTCTCCATGACCATTTGTACATTCTCAACGATCACGCTTTTGCTTCTTCCTCTCCATATCCCCATACTTCATTAATCTTTTCGTTCATGTCTGCTGCTTCTTCCTCTTCCACTAAATCTATCTCTGTTCCTATATTTTTACTTGTGATATCCTTTTTATTATCCTCTTCTCTTCCTTCTCCCCCTCATCTCGCTACTTTCTTATCTACTCCTAACCATTCCATTAAAATATTCTCTCTACTCTCCCCCCCCCCTCTCTCTCTCTTTCTCTCTTGAATTTTATGAAGAAAACAAATTTTGGAGAGGCACATTCCACTCTCAATATCATAAATATACTTGTTCGAAATGCAAATGCGGAAGCAAGCAACGATTGTACGTACCATGAGAAATATCCTCCATGTCATCTGATCTGTTTCTGGCACGAACTCACAGAATAACAACGTTTTTCGTTGAACGCTCGAAACTCGAGAAACAAACTGACGGGCGCGTCTTCGGCGCAGAGTCAAGTTTCAGTGCTCACCAATAGGACAACTTTCAATATGGTGACTTGTGCTTACACAAAATAATGCTCCAATGCCCCCCACATAAGTATCAATAAACATTCACCTCATCCGGTAACCTTGAATTTTGAGGTTTTGGCTAGATTTTTGGGATCTTGAACCACTGCGCGCCGCACAGTAGTTCGAAGGGCCTAAAAAGCTGGCCGAAAATCATAAAATTGAATTTCAAAATAGTTATGATCCCGAGAGATCCTGTAACATATGATACGGGAAAATTTAGATTGTTCCATCAATTTTTGGAGTCGCTGATTCCAAAAATGAAGTCGAAAATCCAAAAATCACCATGGCAGACCCAAAATGGTGGACATTTTCCTTTAATTTGCCACGCATTCACTTGCGAATGAGTATTGAGGGGTTTTTGGGTTCGCTGTTTTCGGAAATGAAGTCGAAAATCCAAAATTCGAAATGGCGGACTTAAACAGTAGACATTTTAAAGAAAAAAGTCGTTTTTCAGAAAGATGGCTGCCACGTCGGTTCCGCTATTATCAGTTTTAAATTTCTGGATTCATTTTCATAATCAGCGACTCCGAAAATCCCTTAACATTCATTTTCAAGTAAATGCACGGCAAATTTTAGAAGATATCCGCCATTTGAATTTCGGATTTTTGACTTCATTTTCGAAATCATCGACCCAAAAAACTCCTCAATACTCATTTTAAACAAATACAACAAAAATTTCAGAAAAATGTCCGCCGTTTTGGGTTCGCTATTTTTGATTTTGAATTTTCTACTTCATTTTCGAAATCAGCAACCCTAAAAACACCTAATTACTCATTTTCCAGTGAATGCATAGCAAATTTCAGAAAAATGTCCGCCGTTTTGGGTTCGCTATTTTTGATTTTGAATTTTCTACTTCATTTTCGAAATCAGCAACCCTAAAAACACCTAATTACTCATTTTCCAGTGAATGCATAGCAAATTTCGGGGGAATGTTCGCTATTTTAGGTCCGCCATTTCGAATATTGGTTTTCCGACTTCATTTTCGAAATCAGCGAGCTCAAAAAACCCTTAATAATCATTTCAAACTAAATGCATGAGAATTTCGGGAAAATTCCCATCATTTTGAGTCCGCCATTTTGAATTTTGGATTTTATACTTCATTCTCGAGATCAGCGACCCCAATAACCCCTCAATACTTATTTCCAAGTATACGCATGGAAAATTTTGAAAAATGCCCGCAATTTTGGTTCCGCCATTCCGAATTTTTTATTTTTGACTTCATTCTCGAAATCGGCGATCCCACAAACTCCTAATACTCATTTTGAAGTGAATGCATGAAAAATTTCGGGAAAATTTCCGACATCTTGGGTCCGCAATTTAGAATTTCGGATTTTATACTTCATTTTTAAAATCAGCGATCCCAAAAACCCCTTAATACTTATTTCCGAGAATATGCATGGAAAATTTTAGAAAAATTTCCGCCATATTGGGTCCCCCAATCCCGAATTTTGGATTTTTGAGTTAATTTTTGAAACCAGCGACCCCGAAAACCTCACATGGGTACTAGAACGAAGTAAGATATTGAGAATCTGATATTTGGCCAGCAATTTGGGATTTTGAACCACTATGTGCTAGGAGATTTAGCCCAGTAACGTTAGGTTCAAACCTCATAAAACTCTGCCTATGACCAGATTTTTCTGAAAACTTTTGCATTGTGTTTCTATTAGTGAGTAATAAAAAGTTAAAAAATCAAATATTGCCGCTTTT
>WSXT02092243.1:0-11687 GCA_011762715.2 Neuroterus valhalla
TCAGTCGTCGCTTCAAATCTGGTTCGAACTGGATTTCTACTTTCTCTCGCGTCAGAACCACAACCCCCGATACTGGCACTCGTCTAGGCGGTAAGTGTATCTGTTTGAGAATTTAACTTCTTCGGTTGAAGATCCTTTGTTTTAGCTAAAAACTCTATGTTTGGTCTGAAATCGTTTTTTTTTTTACCAAAAATGTTACTGTTCCATTTTCGGTTGAAAATAATTTTTTTTCAATTTGGAATTCAACTTTTTGGTGGAGCATTTTATTTTCTTGTAGAAAATTAATCTTCCAATTTCAACGGCCGCTAACAATAAGGTTCTATCTCCACGATCAAAGCAACAAGGTTCTACCTTTAGCAAATTCAAAAAGGTACTATCTCGTCGGACGATTTAAAAAGGTTCTGTCTCGGCGGCCAATGCAAAAAGGTTCTATGTCGGCGCCTGATGCAAAAAGGTTCTATCTGAACCGTCGGAACGCTAAGATAGAACTTGTTTGCATCGGGTGCCGAAATAGAACCCTTTTGCATTGGCCGCCGAGATAAAACCTTTTTGGATTGGCCGACGAGATAGTACCTTTTGTAATTTGGATAAAGATAGAACCTTGTTACTTTGATCGCTGAGATATAACCTTATCGTTATTGGCCGTCGATTCGGGAATGATTCTTTTTGTTTAATTGTTCACCCCCCCCCCCCCATGGTTGTAAATTAAAGTGCTCTTGTTGAATATTCATATTTTCAGTTGAAAATTCATCTTCTTGTTTTGAAATTCAACTGTTCCAATGAAAGATTCATAATATCATGTAAAAATGCATCACTTTAGTTGAAAATAGAACCATTTTGTTTTGGAAATGACCGAGAATTTGGAAAGTCCGCCAAATCACCGCCCTGAATCCTAAATTTTAATTCCCCCCCCCCCCCCAATTCGTGCAAAACTGTTTGAGTTATGAAAAGGGATGGTTTTTGAATCTTGTTGTCGACCAGAATGTAGTACGGCCCTGGGGGTGGCTACTCTCATACGCTGAGCAGCTCTCCTTCTCGCACATGCTGCTGCTGCTCTCTCTCTCTCTCTCTCTCTCTCTCGCTCGTTCTTGGTTTTCCTCCGCTCAGTTCTCGCTTGGAATCCGACACGTTCAGTGCTCGTCCTCGAGGGCTCGTCCAGACGTCGGCGTCGCGTGTGTCGCGTATGTCCCCTTCCGGGATGACGTGCTGCGCCACGAGGACGTGCTCTTCCGTTTTCAAACAAACGTCTTCCTCCTTGTTAGCATAGTTGCTAAAAAACACTGCAAGTGTAATTTACGATCAAACTCGAAAACGTAAATTGCCCTGATTGTCGGAAATTCCCGGTCTCTTTGGCACCAAGCGATATCGAACCGGAAATCCATCTCGTGCTTCGGCTCAAAGAGGGAGAAAAGAAGCTTAAACGCTTTCCTTCGAGTCGGTGGGAAACTAATTGCAGATCCCATTCAAGACAAATTAGACCCATCGGATCCTTTCTACTTTGCACTATCGAAGATTTATTCAAGGGGTGACTTGTAAACATTCTCAAAAACAAACAATTGTCTTGATGATTGCTCATTCAATTTAAGCCTTCAGGATCAACTTTTTTGTGGGAGTGTTTTGTTACTAGTTTCAACTTCACCATGGTTTAAAGAATGTAACGTGAAGTGAGAAGTTTTTCTTCATAGACTCATGGTTTTTTTATCGATTTTATTTTGTAAAATGTATTTTACTCTTCTTTCGTTAGGAATGAGTAATGTGTGTAAATTATGTTAAATAGGTAATGAACTTGCTCACATTTTACTTGAGGAGTTCATTTATAGCTCAATCATAGTTAAGAAAGTTTAATATGATAAGAACTGGGGAAAAAATAAGAAACTTTTAAAATAAGGAACTTTTATATTGATTCCTTCATCAATAATTGTGTTTTGCTTCCTTGAAGCCATGTGATACATGAGTCACTTACCCTAATTATCGATTTTTATTGCAACAACTCACCTTCGTACCAAAAAAGATATCTAGTTGGAAATTCAGGAAAAGCTTCGGAAAACAATTACGTTTGTGTACAAATTTCGAACCAAATGTTGTTTACAGACGCAGCTTATTATCTTCTGAGATTTTTCCAAAATTTAACATATCTTTTTCGGTACGGGCGTGATTTGCAACAACAGAAAAGATCCGTAATTTGAGTCACGTGACTCATTTATCACATGGCCTTAAGTAATGACAGGTTTCGAATGTCGTTGATAATATTCTGAAATTTCTTACGGGGACTTTGAAAAATAATGGTGGTTAAAGAAAACGTGTAGCAAGTTCGCTGGCTATTTTGACTCGTACAAGGGGAATATACCCCCGAGACGTAAAAGTCGTAAAAGTTCAAACAGTTGGCAGCTCGCCACACGTTTTTATTGCAACCGGTGGTGCCTTCTTTGTCTTAAAGTGGGGTTGTTAATTATTCGATAAATCTGTCGCTGCAATATTTCAGTGGCAGCTATCAAATCCCTAAATTGCTTTGTGAGCAAATTTTGAGTTTACTAATTTAGTTGCAAGATTTAGTACTCAGAATATCTGAAAAATATATTTGTGGGATGCTCAAGAGAGAAGTTATTGAGAAGATACTATATCAGAGCTATATTTTGTTTTGAATTAATCTAATTACCCTAAGATTGAATTATGAACAATATTTCACATTACCCTACAATCGCAATTTTTCCTTATTCTATAGTATCGGGTTGTTGAATAGAGTCGTGATTGAGGGGTAGCTTCGGTGCCAAAGAGGATCGAGATAAGAATTGTCTTTTGATAATATCGAAAGCACGAAATCGATTGCATAAAATAGTTTTCTAACAGCAGGGAAGGAGAGGATCTCGAGGTTAAATAGTGATATGGTCATTGTAGAATAAGTGTGTTTGAAGCTGATAAAGCAAAAGATGATTGGTAGTTGGATCAGTTGGTGAAGGAAAGTGAACGGCGCGGCGGAAGAAGGGCCGGTCCGGAAAGGGCCATGGGGGAAGAAGCATGTTCTCCGAACTGTGCAGGGAGACTCTCCGGAAGGCAGCTGTCTGCTACAGTTCTGGTCGAAGCGGAAGTCCCTCACCATCGCCACCATCGTCTCCGCCGCAATCACCAGCCAAGGAAGCAAAGACTGCTGCCAACACTGAATTGGCAAATGTCCGTGACTCCATCGTCGAGGTCAAGGACGCCGGGACATCCTGCAGACGATCCACTGAGATCCGCGACTTCACCACCCGGAGATCATCATCTTCCGTCGATTTTAGGGAGTACGTCTACCCGCCAAATTCAAAGCCATTGGACAACAAATTTTGTTTTGAAATTTCAAAAAATTCAATCTCAGTGAACGGAGAGTTTTAAATAATTCATTTTTTCAACAATTAAGCAGTCATTACAGTAAGCTTTTCCGATAATAACAAGTTTAAAGACTGAACTGCAGGAGTCTGGGGCCCTACTTGGTATACAACATAACCAATCATAACTCTTTTCGTTCTGACTTCGTTTGTGTTTACTCAATTCCTCTTGTAGTTCCTTTGTATAACTGATGTTTGGTGGAATTGACATTATGTATGCACACTAGGGTGGTCCAAGAATGCATTAGAAATTTTTTTCGAATTTTGATGAAAAACGCCCGGGAATTTGTTCAAAACAACAACAAAATCAGAGCATTTTTTTTTATTCTTTTTTTTTACATATTTAGAGATGGCGCAAGGCCCATGAAGTTTAACACGTATTTCCGATAAGAAATACCACCCCCATAAGTCTGTTTTATAGGGTCCCTAAAAACCCCTTATGAGTGAAAAAATGGGTTTTTCGAGTTTTTGGAGTTAATTATGATTTTTTTGCGGTTTTTATAACGCAAATTATTTCAAATACATGAAATACTACTTTCTACTGATAATTAGAAGTTTGTTTTTAATTGTTTAAACAATTTATCATTGTGTTTAGCAACTTTCTCTTAGAAAAGGGTTAGAAAGTCAAGGTTTTTTCTGGATTTTCCAACTTATCCTCAACGCATCAGTTAAAGCAAGGTAAAAGTCAATTAGAGTTAACAAAAATAATTTTTTAAACGATTCGACCTAATTAAAACAATATTCTTTCAGAATAATGCTGATAGTTGCGGTTTTTTCTGAAACTTTCAACTTTTTGTTCACTTTTCAGTTGAAGTAAGTAATTATTGAATTTAATTTAGCAAAAATAATTGTTTAAACAAATTGTAAATGTTAATAGCCATTTTCTTCTAGATCAAAACTATATAGTTGCGAAGGTTTTCCTGAATTTTTTAACTTTTTATCACTTTTCAATTAGATTAAAGTAATAAATAATTCATGTTAGATAAATAATTGTTTAAACAATTTATCATCATTGCTATCAATATTTTCTTTGCCTAAAGATAGAAATTTGCGGTTTTTTCTGAAATTTATAACTCAAACAAGTTATTATTGTTTATGGCTTTCTTCTCTTAGATTAGTGCTAAAAAGTTGAGATTTATTCTGAAATGTTCAACTTTGCTTACCTTTTGAGTTGTGAACAAATAATAACTAAACATTGGAGAGAATAATATTTTAAGTAGTATTGTATTGTTCTAAGAAAATTTTTTTCCCCCGATGTTCAAAAAAAAAAAAAAAATTGAAACAAAAAAGCTGAATTCATTTATAAATTTGAATTTCGAATTTTCTACTAAAATTATGGATCTTCAACGCGAAAATTGAATTTTTAAGAATCTAGTTCAACTTTCAACCAAAGAGTTGAATCTTTGACCTAAAAATATAAGTTTTTATTCAAAAATATAATGGTTGATAAAAAAAAAATTTATCTTAAATGAAAAACAATCTAATATAATCAACAAGTATATCAATGCAATCTCATTCAATCTAATTGAATTTCATTTCAATTCCATTCAGTGCAAAGTTAAACATTTCAGAATAAACCACACCTTTCTAGCACTAATATGAGAGAAAATGGTTATAAACAATAATGAATTGTTTAAAAAAGCATGTTTTATAACTCAAATTAATTATTACCTCACTAACTGAAATGTGGACAAAAAACTTAAGAGTTTAAAAAAACCGCAACTTTTTAGCAATAGTCTAAGAGGAGGAAGCCATAAACAATAAGCAAAAAGTTAAAAATTTAAAGAAAAACGCAAGTTTCTATCATTAAGCAAAGAAAATATTAGTAGCAATGATAATACATTGTTTAAGCAATTTAAATAAACATCTCATTATCAGTATGAAGTAGTATTTTATGTATTCGAAATAATCTGCGTTAAAAAAACCGCAAAAAAATCATAATTAGCGACAAAAACTCGAAAAACGCATTTTTTCACTTATCGGGGTTTTTCGGGACCCTATAAAACAGGTTATGGGGGTGATATTTGGAAAGTAATATTTTATTCGCAGTCTGTAACTAATAGTAAAGAAAGCTGGTGAATTTCAAACTCGATTCACCTAATATTGAAGATTCTGAATAAAATTTACAAAAACGTCTTTTTTTCTTATGGGAAATACGCGAAACCTTATTGGGACTTGCACCACCTCTAAATATAATTTTTTTTCAAAACAAAGAAATGCATTTCTTTTGTGGATTCTAACAAATTTCCGGGTGTTTTGAATTGAAATTAGACAGAAAAAAATTGTTGGACCACCTTAATGGACACTTAATCCCTTCCATGTCAATTCAATGTCTAAATTTATCCATATCAATTCCTTGATCCCTAGTAGCACAACAAGGCTAGAACCAAACGAGTTATGCTTACCTCGAAAGAAATTCGGCATAATGTTATAATAATAAAAATCATTTTGTACTTTTACCTGTACTTTCTTTTTGGTAAAAGAATAGCAGCTAATTTCTCCAGTAAGGTTTCTGAAATCATTGACTAGTCTTCTACTAATTATAGTAAAAAAAATTCTCTGCATCAATAATTATATCTCTCTTCTAATTCACAATAAGAAAGGATTCCTTTTTATATTTTTTTCAAATCGTTTTCGTTTAAATAATTTGAGGAAGCTCCGAATCGAAATTTTCATTTGAGCTTCGAATTGAATGAAACTTAAGATTCTTGGCGCGGTATCAGTCGCTCTCAAGAGGCTTCGAATCTAGCGTAAACGTACAAGGAACGTATTTTGTAGAAAACGACCAGCAATGCCAACGGACTTCAGCAAAAGATCGTCAAGTCTCGACGGCAGAAGATCCCCTTACTCCACATCAGGTGAATCTAGGGACAACGGAAGATCCACGTCCCCAGACAAAGGACATTCTGACGATAATGGAGGAACTTTCGATAGTGGAAAACAGGAACGAAGATACGAATGGGAATCTCCGGGGTCTTCCCCAGAGCCCGAGGACTCCTCGACTTCTGGCGACGAAGGTACGCTTTGAATCCCTCGAGGTTCCCTATCACTGTCTCGCAAACGACTGTCCAGCGTCTGGATTTATTTCTCGAAAATAACCTCCACCTAAGCAATATTCTTGCATTTATTTTTCATTTCTATTCCCTGGAATAAATAAATTATGGAGCCTTTCTTCTCGGGAAGATTAAAAATTTTCGAAAGAATTTAGGCTTTTGCTGAACATGTTACTTAAAATCGTTTATGTGAATATTAAATAGAAATTATCTTTTTTATTTTATAGGGAAGCAATATCCCCATCTTTGGCATGGAATTACTTTTTTCTGAATGCAATGAATATTTATCAGCACTTTGGCGAGAAAGGAGTGTATCATTCGAGAAGCGATTGGTCTTGTGAACATCCGGACGTTTTCCAACAAATAATTCGAAACGCTTGGAGTTCAGCCGATTGAGAAGAAATGAATCTGTAAATAAATTTTCCTTTACAAAAGATTTCTGGAATGTTTCGAATATGTTCCACGAATTTTTTGAAACAGAACTCAATCCGGGATTATATTCAGATTAAATCTGTTCCAGATAAGGAAAATTCTATCAATAAAAATTGGAACTGTTCTACAAGTTTTCCTCTAAAGAATTCAGAACGGTACAATTTGCGAGAAGTTTATTTTTCAATCAGCTCAAACTAAAGTTGATTTAAATTGGAAGCCAGCAGTAATCAATCCATTTCCAGTCGTGACCTAATTCCATTTCACTTCACTCCATCTTAATTTCAAGGGATCCTAATTTTACCATTGTTTTTGCATTTTTATTTATATGTTCAATTGGGCAGACTAAAGTTTTATACCTTTGTCGACAAAAAATGTTTCGAAGTACCGATTCTTTTTGACCTTTTTGTCCGAGGAAACGCAGAAAATCCATTGAAGCACTTTGTACTACCGGAGGCGTGTCCGAGTCTATTATCGGCCGGGATTTCATTCGATTTACACATGTTTGCTCACGATCCGTACAATTGACTGTATTGAATTTCATTTACACTCACACCCTTCTACTCGATTTCTCTCGAAATTTGATCCTGGAAAAATTCCAGGGTCTCTCGGCTTCAAGTTTTACATATTCGCTTCTAAGGACGAAGTTCTTTTACTGGCGTTTACCAACATCTAGGACAATCTCTAAATCTCACCTTCTTATCTAATATCAGAGAAATTTCTTCTTTCATAATAATTCAGGGGAAGAATAGTAAACTTGTAACAATTTTTTTTCTCGTGTTGTTATTTTATGTAAAATCGAAGAAATGTTTTTGGAAATATTTTTATCCCTGGTATTAATCGCAAAATAGAATTTTTTAAATGCACGCGTAAATCTAAAATCTCAGTAAATGATCCGAAATTGAAATAGTAAAATAATCAAAATTGAACATCACAGTTACATCAGAATGTATAAATTTATTTTAGGCGATAAACTTCCAAATCAGCGATAACTAACATAGATTCGATGGATCAAGTCGATAACGACCGAGATCTGGTTTCTTAAAAATACTTTCAAACAGTAAAAGTCAAATATAGGACGAAATAAAATCACAAGTCACATTCAACGAGACATAACATGATAAAACAGTTCAATCGAACACACATTAAAATTTGAGAATGAATTTTACAATTTCCTAAAAATGAACGGAAATTGTTGATCGCTTTTTCGCAAGGATAAATAAATAAAATCTCTCTTTCGGAATACCTTGAGCGAACGCACGCATTGGAGCATCAAAAACGGAGAAGATGGTAAATTAGATGTTTAGCGTCCACACAGTCCATCAATATGGGCAAATTTGGGTTTTCTGAAGCTTCGATTCAATTTTCGTTGAAAAAGTAGGTGCAGTGCTTGCTCCGGCCAAGAGATAGAGAGGTTTAATCCATCAAAAGGTGAATATAAACAAAACGCCGCTGAAATACAAAATTTGCACGATTAAACTTCATCACACTTACACCTTTTTAACACAATTTTGAACATTCGTACCTGGCGATCTTCAGAGTCACGAATTAATAAAAATAAATCGAAAACTTCTTCAAACGGCGTTGATTTTAAAACTTGTCAATCAAATATAACGACTTGTTAAAGCAATGCTCGTCAATGTGTGTCTGAGCTCTGCGCTGCGCGTTTTCCTGGAGTTTCGTTTCTTGGTCTGCGCAATTCTCCCCTAATTTTCCACGTGACCTGTGAACCCTAATTGCTATAGGTGAATTACGCATCGCCTAATCATTTGCAGAGAATATAATTATTCACACAAGGCGGGAAGTGTCGCAATAGGTGTTTAGCCAGAAATTAATCGACTGCAAATTTAACGCGATTGACCGCGATATTTCAAAAAATATCTTAAAAACTTCAGCACGTACACAAACCAATTACGAGAACCAATGCTCTGAATGTCGGTAAATGTGGGTAACAGGACACTACATTCAAAATTTTCCTACCAGTCAACAGACATCTTGGCCGAATTTTTAATACTCCCGGTGGATTCGAAAGTCGATTAATTTATGAACCTTAAAGCTTTTATCCTTCCAAAAGCTGAATCTCAAACACCTTGACTCTCTGGCTCTGCTATTGGTCCATTTTTTATATCGGAGGTCGATTCTATGTCAGAAGACTATGATGGAACGTTGCAGTACAGACAACCTCCTGGCAGTGATGGAACTCAACTTGTAATTGATTACTTCCCTCATACACCCCACACCTCACCTCACAATCCTCTTTGTGCTGCCTACTCAAGTAATACTTCCATCCCGTGTAGAAATCTTGATGAGGTATTGTTGGGGCCCTGATGGGATTTCCCTATTATTGTTGAAGTCTGCATCAGGCAAATCGTTAAGGACGATGCCAATTTGTTTACGCGAAATTGTTGGAAACCGTCGGAGGAAATTTGATGAGGCCCCTAACAAAGATCCGTGATAACTCCCAATTAACTTCGACCTTTTGCAGGCATGAATTCAGTTTTAGGTTTTCCTTTGCTACTGTTGTATATAATCAGGGTGGCGACTTGACCGGGAAACCGGGACGGACCGGGAAATTACTGGGATTTCATCTTAAAAACCGGAAAATCACTTGAATTAACCTAGACCATTCAAAAATTTACCGTAAAAATGCGATTAATGACCACTTTCTTTTCATAAATTAAGAAGAGATCTTATAATTTGATTTGAAGAATGTAATGTTCCTCTAGTCTGATTCTGGCAATTTTTGAATATATCTATACTTTATGTTGCTCTCCAAATTTTTTTTTAGCTGACTTGAGTTTGATAATCAAATTGATGTTGGACCAAACCTATAGGAAGAATTATTTTTTCAATAAAAAAAAAATATATTTTTCACGTTTTATTTGCTTTCTCCTCATTTATCTGACTTTGGATAGGGAATGTCAGAAAATAATTATAGTTTTCATTTTAGGGCAGGGCGTTTCTGTAAAGACATATGATTTCAGTTGGAACAGGGAGTCTTTTACATAGAACGGAAACTTTCCAAAATAATTTTTATTAGAATTGAGAATAGAAGAAATTGAGAAAATCGCTGTTCCAATTTCAAATTCGGCACATTTTGAAAGTCCGCTCTCCTTAATTTAAAATAAGGAAAGTACTTCAAGCATTTTTTAGAGTAGAAGAAGTATTTCAAATAAGAACTATTTCTAAATTATAATAGAAAACTTGTTCACATTCTTCATTTCAAATTCACCCTCGTTCATTAAAAAAATCAACTACGTGGTTGAAAGTTAATTTCTTTTGTTGCAAATTAAACTTTTTTGTTGAAGGTGCATTATTTGAACTCAAAATCCACCTCTGATTGAAAATGTAACTACTTTGTTAAAAATCAATTCATCTGTTTTTTAAGAAGATTTAAGTATTTAGTTGAACATTGATTTTTTAATTTAAAAATTAAACTATTTCTTTGAGAATTTATTTGCTTTGTTGAAAACCCGCCTCTTTTGTAGAAAATTGATCATTATGTTTGAAAATTCACCTTTTTCGCATGAAATACATATATTCGAGTTGAAAATTTATTATTTTACCTAAAAATTCATCATTTTGTTCGAAAAATAATTTCTCTGACTGGAAAATGATCTTTTTCATTTCAAAATTTAACTTTTCCGATAAAAATTTGTCTTTATGGATTGAAAATTCAATAAGTTTGTTGAAAATTTACGTATTTGTTGAAAAATTGATTTTTGGTATAAAATTATGTTTTTATTCCAAATTCACTTCTCTCATTTGAATTAAAAATTCAATTATTTCCTTAAAAATTACTTTTTCTTTTTTGAAAAAATTGCTTTTTCGGTATGAAATTATCTTTTCTCCGGAAGTTACTTTTCTTGTTCGAAAATTATTTTTCACAGTTAACTAATTGAAACTAGTTGAAAACTATTATCTCTATAGTTCAAAATCCAACCATTTTGTTGAAAAATTGTATTTTCAAGTTGAAAATTAATTTTTGGGCAAAATTTCAATTATTCTAATGGAGGGTTCATCTATTTAGGTAGAAATTCTTCTTTCTGGTTTAAAATGCAACTACTACAGTTGAACATTTACAATTTTATTTGAAGATTCATCATTTTGCTTCAAAATCGATTTGTTTGAAAGTTCGTTTTTTTCATACAAGCCAATTTTTTTTGTTTTAAGTAATTTTTTTCAACTGAAAATTTAACGTATTCCAATTGGAAAATTTCATGGTTGTAATTACAAATTCGATTGTTTGGTTGAATTCAAAATTTAAGTATTCAATTTATGGTTGACAATAGTTGATCTTTTTTACTGAAAATTAATTCATCTATTCGAAAATTTAACTCTTTCAGTTGTTGATCCTTTGTTTAGTAAGAAACTCTTATGTTTGGTATAAAGTTGGGTTTTCAAACTAAAAATGTTAATGTTCCATTTTCGTTAGAAAACAATTATTTTTTAAGTTCGAAATTCAACTATTTTGTTAAAACATTGTTTTTTTTTGGGGTAGATAGAAAATCCATCTTTCTATTTGAAAATGATTCTCTTTGTTTAAATATTTATCTTCATGGTCGAAAATTGAAGTGCTCTAGTTTAATATTAATTATTTTCTTGGTATGCAATTTGAACTGTTCCAGCTGAATATTCATGATGCTATTTGATAATTCATCACTTTGGTTGAAAAATGAAGTATTTTGTTAGAAATCCATTTTTTTTTTGTTATCGCAAATTGTTTTTTTCAATTGTAAGTTCAACTGTTCCAACTTTTGTAAAAAAAAAATTATATTTTTCCGTGAAAAAAATTGAGTATTTAGAAAAAAAATAGTATATTATGCACCTAGGGATAGACAGA
>WSXT02092254.1:0-11686 GCA_011762715.2 Neuroterus valhalla
CGAGCAGATTCAAGAGATAATTGTATATTCGCCATATTGGTTCTATATATAAGAGTGTGGTAAAGTGTGTCGGTATAACAGAATTATAGATGGAGTTAGTCTTGTCAATGTTGTGTCGATAAGTGGTACAACTTCAAATTCAAATTGTGGATACGTAACAGGTGAGGAAAATCATTTAATGATGAAAATACTGTTCGAGATCAACAGCTCTACAATCTCCATCAACTAGATTTGGACAATATCCTAGAAGACTATCTAATTTCCATGAAACGTCCTCCAGTTTCTAGAACATTCTGAATACATCAATCCTCGAATAAGAAAACAAACAGCTGATCTATTTTAACGCTTCCTATTCTGTTCGTCCTCTGAAGGTCAATCTTGAAATTTAAGGGTAAAACCGCTACAATTAGGGCCTTTTCTCAAAATGTGCTTAGCTGCGTTGCTAACGCGTTTCAAAGGTCCCTGTACGATAAAAACAAATTATTAAGGGTTTTCAAGCAAAACGAAGCAGTGTTTGTGCAGTTATTCGCTCGTATGCTAGCACCAGAGCAAGTGACCCTAGAACACACTACGTAGAATCGGGCCCTATTCAACCAACAAATCATGCATAGGACGTGTCTACTACCACTAAGCGCTTTCAAGGACAGTCACAAATTGGCCGTTACTGTCAATTAAAGAGGAAGCTTGGCAAGAGATAAGGGTTGATCGTATATAACTGTCACGAGCTCTGAGGCCAATCACTTTGGCTGAGGCTTTCGTGACTAACTTCACATTTCTATCCACAGCAACGATGTGTCAAGAAAAGGCGTGACGTTCCATTCAGGTACTATACCATCATGTACGGAAAGGTTGAAGATAAGTCTAACGGCTGTTATGCTCCTCGAAACTGGGAAGAAAGTTTTTGAAACATCCGCCTGGTCCCAAATGGTCATCTTTGTAAAATCACTTGCCTCAAAATTGACCTTGAAACACTTCCTTGTTCCTTCTTTGCTTTTAGGATTTTCTCCACTGCATCTCTGCGAACACCAAGCTTTGGATCCGTTATCATCCCAAAGAGAACATTAACAGGCATCTTAAAGTATGCATTGGTCTCAAAGAAGCATCTGCTACCATTAGGTACTCCAAAAGAAGATACACTGACCTCTTAATAAATTCAAAGAGATGACTGTGACCATCAACAAGGCGTGGGCAGTAGCCCGTCAACCTATTTTGTATCACTTAGCGATTATTGCTGTTTTATAGATTTATCAAGTTAAGACTGCGATTACTGTGACTGGCTTCTAGTGTATCTCAGTGGTCAAGCCACATAAAGGTACATCAACCAAGAACTGAAGTTGTATTTTTTGTGGCCTTAGGTCTTGAGCTTTTCGGTTCTTGAAATAAACAATGCTTATTTGTCAATTTTTAATGTATTTCACTATATTATTAGAGCCTCATCAGAACTGTGAAGATTACGAAGGACAATATTGTTTTCTGAAGAAAATTGAAGTTCCATTTCAAAGATTTTCCCAAGCTATTTTTTGCAGAGGTTATGTTTGGTTTTTAAGGTTTCGGAATTCTAGATATAAGGGAGTATATAATTTTAAGAAGAGTATAAAATAAGAATACAATGTAAATCGTGTAATTCAAATAACCAACTTACAGTTGAAAAAAGTTTGTTTATTGTTTCTTGTTCAATTCCCATGTTTATCTTGTTAAAAATTATAAATAATTGGGTTAAAAACAATATTGGAGTCAGATTGCATGATGGTGCGGCCTTGCTCCAAGCCTGCAGGTTAGGAACTCGAGAAGAGGAGGATGGTGAGATAACCGAAAGTGACAAAATGACTCTATCACGTCGGAATATATGTTACTGAGATTTTCTGTATCAGATCTAAAATTTAAATTGTTCTCATTTTTTTCACCATTGATCATCTCGAGGATATTCCTATTATGATACTTAGTTTCAAGGTTGAAAATTCTCACATTTTCCGATCTTACAAATGAGGTTAGTTTTTTCCAATTGAGGAATTTGTTATTTGATAGATTTCAATTAGATATCGTTTAGTTCGTTTTTTATGAAAAGACGAGGGTTAGTTTGAGTTTTTTACAGATTCTGATAAGAGGTGGATACAGTTCTTGTAAATATGGTAGTACAATTGCTCTGGAGAAATCAATAGAATTTTGGGAATGTGACTGGTTTTTGGGAGAATTAAAAAAGTTTATTCTTTTTTTAATGTTTCCATGAATAAATGAAAAGGATAGTTATTTGTTGTTAAGATTTCATAGACAAGTTAAATGTTCTTGTCATGGAAACAAGGTTCTAAGAGTTTTATAGCTCTGTCTACCAAAGAGTAAATTACTCCTCTCTTGTGATTCAAGTGGTGATGTGATAAGAAATTTAGTGCGCGACCTATAGAAGTTGGTTTCTGGTACCTATCAGTTTCTACGTAACCTTTCTCATATATTGTTGTTAAGTATAAAAAATTCAATCTTTTATTTATATATTCTTCTAAAGTGAACTGTAAAGAACTTCTCATCCTATCGAATTTGTCTAAAAGTTTGTCTACTTGTTTTTTATGTATACAGATAAGGGTATCGTCAACATACCTGAAACAGAATAAGATGTAGAAATTCGTATTTTTGAAAATCTCTTTTCCCACGTCTTGCATGACCAATTCTACAATTACTGATGAGATTGGTGACCCCATGGGGGTTCCGAACTCCTGTCTGTAGGTTTTATAATCAAACTGGAAGTAGGCATTGCTCATGCAGAATCTTATAGCTTCATCAAACTGTTCGAAATTTAATGTTGTTAAATTTTTAAGTGAGTCCCATTATTTTCCACGAGTCTATAAACTGCGTTGACATCTATATTAGAGAACATAGAAACGGCGTCAAAAGAAACGATGATATGATTTCCAGGTATGTTTTTATGTTGAATTTTATGTATCAAGTCCAGCTGTTTCTAAGTACGTTTTCAGAGTTCTTACATACTTGTTGGAGAGCAGGAAATTGAATAAATCCAAAGCACGTTGCACTTGCAACATTAGTTCTTCACAAGGTGTACATGTTTTGAAACTTCTTCTTGGGCTCCACTCTTACATTGTATCGAAAAATCTCCACCTGCGACCTTCTCGAGGAGGTCGTTGATGAAAACTGGGAAATGAACAGGGTTATTGGAAATTCGTTTGGAAAATATTTTTTGCATACTTCCAGAATAACCGTGGAAAAAATTGTTTAAAATATGAAACCCTTTTTTTTATTTGTATTACTTTCTAATCTATAAAGATTGCCTATGATCAAATACCTTGGTAATTTCTAAATCCTAACATTCGAAATCGAACTATATAAAATTAAAAACCTAGATAATGAAACAGTATAACTTCGATACGTAGTATCTCTGGATTGGTTTCAGCAATCTTCAGAATGATTTATTGATTTATTGATTTATTGTCCAGGATCAATGAAATCCCCCCAGGATTATTATATGCAAAATCATGTCGAAATTATACACTTAGCAAAATTCTATTCGAACTCCGAACGCACGCTTCTTTTGTTTGTAAACATATGCGTAGAGCACATGTAATATATGCAAATTTAGTTTTCATGGATCATTAGACTCCGCAATGCTAAGCATACTTGATCAATGAACGTGGGCCTTTCCAACACATGACGTCAATGGAATCCCATCATTTTTGCACATATCCTTATGAACTTTCCTTTCTTCCTAATCAACGTTGTAATGTAGCGTAAATATTGCGTCATATTTCCTTTCTTTGTTTAGGTATACTAGTAATACTCGTGCAATTTCAACATCGCTGTCGATGAACATTTATTTAATCTTTTGAACATTTATATCATTTTCATGGATATCTTATTTTATTTATGAGAAGTTCTTTTCTAACTTTGATACTCCTCCTGGCTAGTGGAATCCTATTCTGATTTTCCTTTCAAAAGCCTTGCGTGATATCTTCCTTGATTCACAATCTAACAACGGTAAGATTTTTCTGATCAACATGGAAATTGCCTGCCTACATGCGTGGGAGCATTCAGATGGGCAGTTTTTGTCAATTGTGGTACCTATATGCGATAAAAAGTCAAATTTTAATTTTCCTTCCAAAAGCCTTGTTCGATATACGAACAATGAGTTGAGGTGGATCACATTATTTTTTAAACTGAAAGAAGAAACATTTTCTAGCTACTATGTATCGGAAGTTGTCGCTTCCTGCAGAAGGCTCTGCGAAAAATAAAACTCTTTGCAGTGTGAATGCAACACTGTAAACAAGCACTTCTTCATAAGAAAATATAAAGGAGGATGAGAGTATGGAGAAGGTATAACTCTGTTAATATATCAATGGCATGGCAGATCATCTTGTAAAGGTTTTTTGAATCTTTGAAGTAAAAATAATAAAGGAACAACAATCTCTACGGAAGAAATGAAGAATGTGCAAACTCCATTTGATCTAAGACAGAAAACCTAAATAACAGAGCTTCAGTACTTCGTGCTGTTTGTGAGGCAGACTTCTTATTACTGTCTTGAAGATTTCTTTATTTCTCAAAACAGAAGCTTTGATGACGTGAAAGCATTCTGTTCAGTCCTTCCATAGAAGAAAGGTGCAAATACTCAATAGAGATTTTTTAAGATTTCATACTGTTAATAATTTATATCTAGGGTTGTTTACGGTTTCGGGAAAATTGACTTTTACTCTCCAACTCTATGTAACCTTGTCCATAGGTTAAGGTTTAGGATTTATCATTAATTCGTCAGCTCCGAAGGATTTCCAGCCAAGAATTGTGAACTTAAATCATTTACGATGAGACCATCAAAACTCACGGCTGACTGTATCCCAAATATTTCATTTCCTGAAAAACCTGACAGCTATAGTTTTCACTCGCCCTTTGCAGATGGTGTTATCACGTTTCCCTAGATTCATGTGAATAGTTGTTTTTGCGTTCCTCAAAATATATGTAAATTCTTTTTGCGGAATCACTGTGCTTAACTTTTCGAAACATCAACCATCTAAATCAAAAAACCTATTTTCTTCACAGGCACGCACTATGTTGAGTTGGCCATCCCAAAATTCAAACTTAGCAATCAAACATTGTCAATCCATTCAAACTTAACAATCAAACACATTCATAACATCCACTTCCGATGATATTCTTGATATGCAGTAAACCCAATTGGCAGAGCTTCAGTATTTTATGTTGCTAGTAAACCAGGCTTCTAACCACTGCCTGAAAGACTTCTGCATATCTTGAAACTGAAACTTCGATTAAGTGGAAGCATCCGTTACATCCACTTTTGATGATATTCTTGTTATGCAGAAAATGCCATTGGCAGAGCTTTACTACTTTGTGTTGCTAGTTAAACAGGCTTCTAAGCAATACCTTAGAGACTTCTGCATATCTTGAAACTGAAGCTTTGTTGAAGTGGAAGTATCCGTAACATCCACTTTTGTAATATTCTTGTTATGCAGAAAATGCCATTGGCAAAGCTTCAGTACTTTGTGTTGTTAGTTGAACAGGCTTCTAACTACTGCCATTAAGACTTCTGCATACCTTGAAACTGAAGCTTTGATGAAGTAGAAGCATCTGTAACATCCACTTTTGATGATATTACTGTTATGCAGAAAACGCCATTGGCAGAGCTGCAGTACTTTATGTTGCTAGTTAAACAGGCTAATGACCACTGCCTTGAAGACTTCTGCATATCTTGAAACTGGAGCTTTGATGAAGTGGAAGCATCCGTAACATCCACTTTTGATGATATTCTTGTTACGCAGAAAACGCCATTGGCAGAGCTTCAATACTTCGTGCTGCTAGTTAAACATGCTTCAAACCACTGCCTTGAAGACTTCTGCATATCGCAAAACTACAGCTTTGATAAGGTAAAGGCCTTCGCAACGTCCACTTTTGTTAAAATTCTTGTTCACTGCACCAACTCAGAAGATTAGATACAATATATTAATGAAGAACGACTATCTTTCAACGTGCATCTTAAGTTTGGACTTAACGGTAAAGGAGGTTTCCTTCAGCTATACTTGTCCATAAAGTCCACAGTAGATGCTAAACCAGTTGGAGTTCATAGTCAAAAGTATTGAAAGCTCATCAAAGCGAAACGATTCAACCATCCAGGGTAGAAATATAAATTATTTTAGGACTAGTGCAGAGCTGTGAGGGATATCTCCCAAATGTTCCCTAGTTATGATCCAGATTCATAATGATCTTAATGGTATTGACCAGGGAGAGTAAGGATTAAGATGTTCAAAAATTTCCTATTACTGGTCGTTTTGATAGAGACACTAACTGTGCGTAATCAGTTTATTTTTTATTCAACATTTCGGACGTTCATCGACGTTCTCCTTCAGAAAATTTTTCAATGTTGGGACATATACATGGACCTTGTGAGATAAATTTACTCTTTTATTGTTATGTTCCATAAATTTGCTTCTATATATTTTTATATTATAATGATTTTATTAAAAATTGAACATTTCTTGACTCCGTCTGTGGGACGGACATAGTTTAATACTAGTTTTAAATAAAAACCACAGGGGATCTTGAATTAGTTCGTTTTTCCATGCCATCCTGCAGACGGAATTATCAAGAATATACATCAATCGTTATGGCGGAACCATTGCTGCCAACCTAAAGATTGCCTACATTATGGCTGGTGTCATGTCTCATAGCAGTCTGCAGATTGATGGAGGAACTTTAGTCTGGGCAAAAGTATCGAATGTTCAACGTGAAGGAACACATAGTTGTCCAGATTGATTGGAAACTCATACGTGAAAAATTGCTAGATCGACTAGATCATTGCACATGGATAGGCCTTAGATTAATTGGAGTAGTGCAAGCTTTTAATAATTTCAGTGCAGTAGTTTGAGTGCATGGTTTAGTCAACTTTTGATTTCACAATTGGTATCACTGGTATCACTGATATCTGGTTTTTTCGGTGTTACTGATTTTGGAAAAGCTACCTTGATTTTAACGTATCTGTGGTATATCTCATGTTTGCCCATGATATTATAGTTCAAAATAACAAAAGATAGCTAACTTTTAATATTTTGGAATAAAATCGATTCTTTGATCAATAAAAAGGCCTTTCAAAGTCAGTATCTCTGCAACTATAATCATCTCCCGAAAACTATGCAGCAATACAAAATCCATATACACCGTTATTTGTTATAGCATTTGAAGAAAGAAAGGGGAATTATGTTTCTACTCGATTGACATTTCTGCAGTTGGTGAGATTTTTCAGTTGATGGAAAGGGTCCTTGAAGTCAAGATAAACTTAACCTTTTTCCAAATTTACATAGCAATGAATAATTTTCAATGCATTGTAAATTGTCAATGAATTAGAGTGAGTCATATAAAAATCATGAGCTTCAACTATTCGACACTAGTGTTCGTTAACTTTCTACAAACAAATCAGTTTGCTACAAAAAGTTGAATTTTAAAAAATAATGCATCTATAAAATTCCATTTCAACCAAACAGTTGAATCTTTAACCGAATATTTGAATTTTCACCCTACCAAGAAGACTTTTCAATTATAAAGGCATAATTTTCAACCCTAAGAGACAAATTATAAGACAAATTTTTAACAATGAAGTTGATTTGTCAATCTCAAATGTCGAATTTTTCAGGTAAAAGTTGACTTTTCTGCTTCGAAAATCGACTTTTATATTGAAAATTAGTGCTTTGGTTGAAAATTCAACTACTTCGTTCAAACATTTGCCTTTTCAGCTTGCAAATGCAACGGTTCTTCTATGGTGGGAAAAAAATCTTTCTTGGTTAAAGATTGATGTTTTTTATTTTGTTGAAAATGCAACTGCATGCAAAAATTCAATTGGATTCCAATTTTTTTTGTTCGATAATGAGGAATTTGAATATTTTCTTGAAAATCTTATTATCCAATTATCGTATTATCGCTGATTATTGTTTGTATAAATATTAACTTATAAATTTCGGTTGAAAATACATCACGCCTGATTGAATATTCATTTATTCCCTTGGAATTTGAATATGCTACTGGTTTGCCATAAATTCAACTATTGCGTTATGAAGTTGAAAATTTCGAATTTTGAGATTTTGTAGGTATTTCGTATTTTCGGCGAGATAAAAAAACCAATTCCCTGGAATTCTGTTTCAAGCCTTAAGTATATTTATAACAATTTCGTTACAATGTCGTCCTTTTCGGTTGAAAGTTGAACTTTTTTTTGAACAATTATTCTACTGGCTGTTAAATTAGAAATTAATCGAGTTTTCTGAAAAATTGTTTTTTTTTTTTCAAGACTCATCCCCTCTATCGCAAAAAAAAATTTCGTCGGAAATGTTCTTTTTTCGTTGTTTGAAAATTAGTTTCTTAGATTTATGTGTCATGTCAAAAATCCATTGTTTTCGCAGTTTATCCAACTTAACTAATACGAATCTAAATTTTTTGTAATTTTTGTTTTGTTAATTGAAAATTTGATTTTTTTCTCGATTAGGAAAACTTTATCGGGTGTAAACTGAACTTATTTGTTAAAAATCGTCTGATGTCCTGAAAATTTATTGGTTTCAATATGAATTCTATTTAATACCTTAAATTATCTCATTAATTTTTTTTATGAGAATTTATTTATTGGAATTAAAAAATCAGATCACAAAACTTGATTGAACATGATTTAGGAAAACAAACATCTTATCTATGGGATTTCTCTTGACTATTTTCGTAAAAAAATTCATACTTTCCCTAGAGCCTGACCGAATCAGCATTACAGAACTAGTCTGGTCCTCTTTATTTTTGCCAATGAGCGCCCGATCAGAAAAAGGGAAAAGTATACAGAGCCCTACCAAATCCTGATCTCAATTTTTGCACGGGGTATATGCATATTGCTTCCATCACCTTTTCGATAAAATCTGTATAGATTGTTCTGATAACACTTTTTCCTTGAGATATCAAAATAAGAAATCTTGGTAGTACAACAGATTTCTGGGTTCTTCAGAAGACTATTCTTGATTCAACAATTTGTTCTAGATTAGCTCATGTGATTCAGTATACTTTTGACATGTAGGCTTCTTGAACTTGTATATAGATCGGTAAATTTGTTATCAATCTCTCGATTGCCGTTGGAAGAATTATCATGGAAAAATGAAGATCCTTATCAGTACTTTGCTTCTAACAATAGCTGTTTTTCTGAATTTCCGTGGTAAGTCTGCTGAATTTATCATAAATTTTAATGTAAATATTAAATATAACAAATTCTCAAAATGAGCAATTTAGAAATATTCGGCTGATATACAAAATACGCAATTATTGAACCTATTTATGTTGCCATATGTTTGACTCCGGAATGCTTGGATTTATGATTTCTCAAATTCCACAGTTTTCCATTACGAGCTTCGATTTGCTTTATTCTCAATATTAATTTCGGACAATTATAAAATCACGAGAAACTGAAATTGCAGACAAAGAGAAATTCTCGAGAAATGAATGATTAGAAATGGAAAATTAAAAAATAATGAAATTTTCGTCGGTTTACAATATAATAGATTTTACAAAATTTCTGAACCACGAAATCTTTGGAAGAAAATTTATTTCTGTAAAAATAATAATCCGGAAAAAATAGTATTAAAAAATGCTTAAGGAATTTTAATCATCAGAATAACTAGTAATTGGATTGTTCAATAATTGCATTTTATTATTGATATAACTACATTTTAATTACAAACTTTTTTTGTCGCTGAAATTCAGGAAAATAATTGTTTTTGCATGTTTCGAATATTTCTTTTGTCGAATCCCAGTGTCAGGAATTTCATTTTCTAGGATTTTCCAGTCGTCCCTTTTTTTATATAAGAAAAGGGATTATCAATTATTCTCGATGTTTTGAAAAAAAAATGAAAAGAATTTCCTTCCATAATGACACCTTTTTCCATAAAATTTTGAGGAATAATATGAGCCATAAATTTTCAATTTGATGTTTTTCTGTTTTCTGGAAGAAAAGTGTAAGTGTCGAATTTTCCAAAAGCTTCTTCTTTTTGGAATTTTTGAGAACAAATGAGTAGAGCAAACGAAAATCTCAAGGTTCTCTCGATTTCTTTAAAAACACGGAACTTTCTGGAACAGATCTCCTGTTTTCTTGTTATAATTTTGTGGTTAAAGATAGAACTTTAAATCAAAGAGAATTTCGTGTTATTATATATTTAGAAGTGAAATCGCTGTGTAATTTTCTATTGTTTTTTATCTTCTCATTTAATTAAGAAAGTGGAAAAAACTTGCTAAGCCAAATATGAAGAACTTTTAAACCAAACATAGGATCTGGAATAAGAAATTCATGATAAGTGAACTATATCAGTTCCTATCATTCCCGAAAATTTTGAGTACAGAAAGATGCAGTTTGTAGGATGAATTTCTTTTATTTTAATCAGATGATACAAACAACTTCAATATTTATCTATAATTTTTTGCGAATTCACAAAAATTACAAGAAACGGAATAATCTGAAACGAGAAGAGTCGTGCTATTTCCAAAATTGCAAAAATTTCAGGGTTGTGGAAGTTAGATTAAGAAATAATCATTCTAAATTTCAAAATTCGAAATATTTGTAAGACATGTGAAGATCTTGGTATGATAATTAAAGAAAAAGCATTTCCTTTTATACCCAATCCATGACTTGCGCCTGATCTGCTCGTTTACAAGAGGATTGGTTAACGATTATTTGATCACTGACTTTACAACATTGACTATTGTTGCATTTAACCCACTAGTAGGATAAGTAACAAAAAGGATAGAAAACCCTTAAAAACGGTTACAAAATAAACGGGAAGACAAAAGCAGAATCGTGACTTCCACGTCCACAAAATCTCCCAGGTCGGTTCTTTCGCGACATAACATGAATCAATATGGCGTCGCGCGGGAGAACTTTTCAAAAAGGGTAGCCTTAAAGAAAACCGTAAGTATCTCTCCCTAAGGGATGGGTAAGGTCAACTGAAAATCGGTTATCGGACTCGAGTCCGAGTCCCGACCATGTACTCGAAGCCCTCGAGTCCAAGACTCGAAGTACTCGAGTCCGGGACTCGAGTCCTTGCTTGATTCTCATGTCTTGAGAGACCGCGCTAATTTAGGATCAATAAATAATTAAACAAGTAATAGATGAGCTATAAGGCTTTAATTCACTGGTGATCTTTCACGCTACTTCAGCTGTCATTTCCGATAAGTTTATTATTTTATTTGTTAGAGAAATAATTTTATAATTGAAAAAATACTGATTTTCAAATAATACTACTGATACTATTGAAGGCTACTACTTTTTCTTCTACTCAAAAATCAGAAACAAAAATTTTCTTCCCGAATATCGAATTAAAAGACAGCAGTCAAGCCGTTCTTTTCTCCTTCGAACTTAATAATCATTCTCTTCTTACTTTTCGAAGTCTTTATCGCTGCTAAGATAATTTTCTGTAGGAAATGAATAAAGGATAGGTTAATTCATTGTTTAGGACCTAGGAGATGCTGAAAACTTGCCGGAAACCTATTTATTCATATTCTTTCTTACTGTCGAAACATTCTCTATAGAATTTGAACAAGAATCAGCCTGAGTCATCATTGTTGTTGACCCTCGAGGTAGGCGAGCCTCAAAGTTGAAGAAAGGAGCAGGTCTACTTTGGAAAGTGAAAAGCTCTTCGTGTTCAATTAGATATTTATGCGGGATTTCGAGTCG
>WSXT02092275.1:0-11686 GCA_011762715.2 Neuroterus valhalla
AGAAAATTGAAACAGGCTCCAAGTTGAAGGAGGAATCACGCCATGAGGATTCTATTCGTGGCTTATACTTTGATAGTCGGAAATACCAAACATTGACATTCACACCATCAAGCCATGCTCCAGATGAGTGTAATTCTATTTATTATTACGTAACAACAGAACGGAATGGAGGCTCCGATGCAGTAGTAGTCGTGGGCTGTAACGGAACACATACGAATACGGGCTGGAAGGGAGGAATTATCCGTCTAGCAGAGGAAAAACTTGTCCGTCCCTTAAAGTGGGTTGTCTGTCTATCACATTTCACTGAGCTAGCGTTCAGAAGTCTTTCGGTATATATGGACGGACCTACCTTCCAACTTGTGAGACCCTCGATTCTGTATAGCTTAAACAATTTGAGTGTGACTTACCTGAGATTGGACCCAATGAGCTGAGCTCAGATCAAAGGTATCTTTATGAGACATCAGATGCCATACAGTTCGGAGCTTGCTCTCCTGAGCTGGCCTCCCGGAAGATAGGCCCCATCAACATTGCTCTGAAGACCTAAATAAGCACGTTCTACATATGGTTGGTTGGTTGGGTAGGGCGTGGGTGGAACCCGATGTGCAGCCACCTCTAAGTGGTGGGCCCTGGGTCACTCGAAATAGTAGAACTCAGTGAGCTAGAAGCTGCACAAGTATTTATGCGTTTTACTTGGAAATACGCAATTTTGAGCCATTTCCCATTCGGTACGGACCTCTTAGTACCCTATGATGACGTTCCATCGTAAAGTCACCCTTGGAAGGCATCGGTATCGATTTTAAGCTCTTTTTTGCAAAACCTTAAATTTTAGTGCTTTTTAGTGAAATTTCGAGATTTCACCCTCAAAGAACAGACTGAAGATATTACCCGATTTCAAAATTTCAAAGTGCGCTGAGTTTCGGATTGGACTGGGACACTTTTCCGTACCCAGGCGTTTCCTGCACGCTCAATGTTGGTTTTTCGCCCCAGCCTATTGTTTATATCATTTATTTTTAGAGTAATAATTCTGCATGAATCCAGAAGTTTGGCAATTTACAATAATTATGTTTCTTGGGAGTCAAATCTGTTCTGCACCTTGCCTTTCCTCTTTTTCTCCGCCATTTACCTCCGTTCCCCCTCTGCCCTCATTCTTATCCTTCTCTTATCTCTATTTCGTTGATCTTAGGCCTGAAATAATTATTTGAAAGAAAAATCCCACTCCTTATTCCCTATTTTCTCTCTTCTTCTCTCCTCACTTACTTAAACCATTTATTATCATCCACATTACCCTTTTCTTGTTAAAACTTCTCAACCTCTGTTCCAGGTTAGTCTCTCTTCTTCTTGATGTACTTTCTCATACATCAATCTGAATCCTTCCATCTTTTTATATTCGCTATCCCACAATTACCTCACTTTTCCTTTCTTCTGCATCTTAAATACCTCCTTTTGTACACACCCTTCCTCTTTTTCCTTCACATCTCCCAATATCTCTAACACCAACTTCCTAACAAAATTTAATTTCCCTAGCGGCTCCCTTTTTTTCTATAGCCTAAAATGTCCATATCTTACTCTACCCCATCGACACGTCTTAGTTCAGGCTCGATATGCCAAAAGCATCATTTCGTGAAGTTTACTACGGGATAGCTGAAACTTTGTATTAAGGTGGAAAGGATGAGTTAAACAACATATCTTTTCCCGTGGTCCAAAATATTTTTTCATAATTGTTTTCAAGATCTATGTTTGTCATTTTTGGAGAAACTTTCACCTTTTTAGCCTATATCATCGTTGCTGGTAACTGTACAAAGAATAAGTTCAGATCTTTTTTGCGCCCCGAAAAGACCTACAATATTTGAAGGTCGCACGTTGAAATATGAAATAGTTAAGAAAATACACCATTAAAACCATATTGATTGTTGCTCTCAGATAAACAATCATGAAGTAGTTTGATTATTGTCATCCAGTCTTTAAGTTGACGTGTGCAAAAGCTGGAGTCCGTGTGTTAGATGGTTTATGACTTGTTAATTTTTTTTTCAGGTGAGTATTCCACGAGATATGCGTGTTTTAAGTAATAAAAGTAATCTATCGAACAAATCGTAGGCTATTTTTTCTTTCTGTCATTGAATTGTATACACACTGTGATCGATTAGGTTGTTCCATAAAGTAATTTTCAGCAATGAAAATTAATTCCTCTCGTTGCCAAGTAACACCCGGCTCGCCGCCGAGTGCTCCGCTGACTTTTGTTAATTTTTTTCTCAGGTGAGTATTCCACGAGATATGCGTGTTCTTAAGTAATAATAGTAATCTATCGAACGAATCATAGCATTTTTTTTCTTCCTGTCATATCGCTAAACTTATTGAATAGTTAATTTTTAATTTTATCGGTCTGTATCTTCGTGGTTTTCCAACGAATGTCGAATTTCCTTTTTTTGAATGAAAACTATTTTACGCACTTCCGATATAGATAATAAAAGGTTATAAAACAAAGTTGGATGCACAGAAGATTTCATTTTGCAACTAACAAAATTTTAAAAAACAATTCAATAAACTGATCTTGACTTTCAACATGAAATAGTGCAATCTACTAATGAAAAAATCAGTATGACCACATTCAACACACAAGCTAAGTTTTTCGTATTTGGACTGGCGCCACGCTTCATATTTACGCTAAATTTTACGTCAATTTTAGCTCTACAAGAAAACCAGAATAACCGAAATATTTGTTAGCCTTTGCTCTACAACGCCCCATTTTTTTTTGTCATTTTTATTAACTCACCAATAAGACGGAAATGCTGGAGCGGTACTCGGAATCGACCTTTATCGATCAACATTGCAACATAACCCAAAAAAAAGAACAATTTTCGAACGTAGGGTTCTAAGCCTTGAGCATGACCCTGGAACATTCAAACGTTTCCAGCATCAACACCGAATGCTGGAACCTCGGAAAATCTTGCGTAAAACATGATTTCCCATAAGACACAATAGGAAGTTAGGTCCTTTTGATCCCTCGATACCCCTCGAATTAGGACTTCAGCGTAAAAAATATCCAAATATGCAGCGAAAGGTTCCAGCAGGTGCCACTGCCATTCAGGAGAATGATACTTGCTGTAAGTAGAACAAGGTGGTATGATGGAATCAGAAAGAAGGCTAACGAAACGTTTGTGTTCCTTGTATTCATCTGGCAAGTGCCACGGCTTGTTTCTGGGACGATGATATAATACAGAGATGAAAAACATTAGTTTCATTCAATTTCTTTAGATTTGTTGTTGTATTCGTCTGAGAATTTCACTCTCGGTAATAGGCAGTTTCGGACAATTGTTTTGAAATGATCCTGGAGGAATAAACCTCGAGGTAAGACGTAAGCAATTGTGCCGAAAACTGAATTACACATGGATGGCGGGTCCTTCACGGTGTCTCCAGAATACCCAATAACTTTCAAAAGGTTGCAGCATCATCCCTAACTTGCGGGTCTCTAATAGTATGGACATACCGCGTCCCTCGCCCGTTCCACGCTATACACCGCAAGCTGTGGAAGCAGTGTAGCAGGCAGCTGAGACCCTTAGACTGGATTATAACAATGCTATTACTTTTCCAAGATTCCTTACTTTCTAAAGCAGAGGCGAATAAAACAGAGATAAAAATTTTTGTAAATCAATATAAAAGGAACCCAAGCATACCGTCAACAGAAGGGATAGGTGCAAAGAGTGTTGCCACTTTTAGTCACCCTTCTTACGGTTAAGGGGCGTAGCCTTAGATGGCACGGTTAAACTGGAATTCGTGAATTATATATGAAACACAAATATACGTACCGATTGATCATCTTGTAATTTGGATTTGGGTTCCCTTTCCTTGGTCAGAATATTGGCGATGCTCTTTGAATTATGTTGTTCTTCTGAAAATCAAAAAGAGAAATGAATATCATCAGAAATTTCTGATTGCAAGAAAAAAATTAGGAGTTTATTTCTAATTTATCTCATTTAGCTAAATCTCTAACATGCAGCTCTCAAGAAGGAGTTTTCTTTTCATTCCATCGTTTTTCAATGATTTCTTTACTATATTTATTATTCAAATGAAAAATTTGCGTTCCGTGGAAAAATAGGTACGCGCAGCCAGAAATCCTTAACGTGTTGTTCCTTCAACAACAACAAAATTCAAAATTCTTCAATTTGGAATTCAGATAACTGAATCTCATTTCTTATTTCAGAAATTATAGTTAGCGGATTACTTCTTATAGTACCTTATGCAGAATGTAACATAAAAGATGATAAATAAGTGGATGTTCGTCAGACAGACTACGGTATGAACTGTTGGTCACCTTTTTTGCTCACGGGTTCAATTCACGCGTTGCACTCTGGAAGAGCCTTGGTGCTCATACGGTGAACACTCCTACCACAAAATTGGTGGTGAGCTGTGTAGAGAAATAGTGGAGACGTAGAAGGAAAATGTGAACCCCAAGCGAATACATTTGATTCTTCCTTGAATTCAAAATTTTTCCTTCAATTTTTCATTTAATTTAATTATTCCAGTCCATACGAGAGATACGGAATATGTAGCAGGTTTTCAAAAAAGGAGATTTATGAGAAATTTGGAACAATGAGAGGTACTAGGTCACGTCTGCCAAGGAGCACGATGTCCGGTCTTGTGTGTTGGATAGAGGCTATTGTCGAGAAATCGTAGTTCCAGTAGATTCGGCACTCTTTGTTTTCAAGAATAGACTCTATCCTCCTCGTAGCGTCCAGCAGGACAGGGTCGCGGCCACAAGAGCAGCAAAGATGTTGGTAGAGCACTCTGAGGGCAGTATTGTGTCTGTACAAATACACCCTTCCTGCATGAATAGGGCAAATCAATAGACCATAGGTGCTTAGGGAGTCTAAGACACGCCCGGCACCTATCGTTGGAAACATCTTGACGCCATATGCTACAACGGTATTCCCAAGTGGAAATCACACGGTCCTGACACGCGAAAATAAAACTCTCTGTTCCTGAATTGATACCAGATGTTCTAAAAGCAAACGTTGACTCATGTGACTCATTATAATTTCTGGAAAGTTTCCGTACGTCACCCTGTGTTCATTTTGTTTCAGTCAGTTTCTGCCCTCCGCTTTCTTCATATGTGCTTTGAGAAAAGAGGTATCTTTATGGATGCACTGTCCTTACTCCTGATATTGGGGTCTCAGCTGTCTACTCCGCGGCTTTGAAAAAGAAAGCTCCTCCCCCACTCATTTCGTGATTCCTGACCATTTCTAGGAGAAGATCTCTACCGTTTGTTATGATATGAACAGTACTCAGGATAATTCGGTTGTATAGACATTTGGGATTGAGAAGTCCGCCTCCGCCTTTACGGAACGCGGAACAGACGAGTCGATGTGCAAGTTTTTTTTTCATATGCATCATCTTGCGCGTAGTGATATCAAGGGCCCTGAGATCGTTCTTCGTCCATGGAACCGCCGCAAACGGATAGAGTAGAACTTGGAAGGCAAGCATGTTAGTCGCAGATATCTTGTTCAACGCCGACCGGTTTGACGACCTAATTCTTCGGAGCAGGCGTTTTTATCTAGTTTGGAGAACCTCCTTTATTCTGAATGCGGCTTTCAGGCGCTCAGGTATTTTTAGGTCTTTCAAGCGATATGGTGTCTGAACTTCCGTCGACAAGCTCAGGGTCCCCATCTATCTGCTATCTGCTATCTGCTATTCGTCCCGTTTCAGATGAATCTTGGCACACTTATCCTGTCCAAAGTCCATACCCATTTCTCGTGTGTACCTCCAGACAATACATAGAGCGTCTTCCAGGTTTGCATCATCTTTGCGGACACTCCTGTCGATCAGCAGATTGGCATGACAGCCTGCCGCGCCTCTTTTTGATCCTTGTTGTTCGTAAATCTCACTCCACACAGGTCCGATTATCCGAACCATTCTGTCATTCAGAATATTCCATGGCAATATTCCAGCTTCTCTACCAAAAGTCAAAGTTCCAACCATTAGAGAGGTTTTTTTGGCATTTATTAATATGTTTCCCGATACTCTTGGAAATTTTGAATATTTTTTACTTCCTTAATTTTACCTTCGTATGATCTATACCTATGTATGAACCGATAAAATTGGGAGGTTCGCTTGAATATATTATTCTCTGAGAAGAATTTTGGAATCTTCTGTCATTAGTTTCTGTTTTGCACCTTTTAAGAACAAATTGATAAACGTGGAACTGACTGTACTTTTTTTTCTCTTGAATTGTTATGTCAATTGTTTCCGTTTCGAAAACGAAATTTTTTCTCCTCGATGAAAAGTAATGATTCCACAGAAAAGAAAAATTTCCGATGCACAGATATGTCAAGCAAGTGTATTTGTTTACAAGAATTGTATGCAACAATGACAAATGTTGTGTCATGGAACTCTAATGTGTAATATTCTTGTTCTTTAGAAGGAAATAACTGATTCTACAGGAAAAAGAATTTTTCGGAGCATAGATATGACAAATGAGTGAATTTGTTTAAAAAAAAAAGCCTGAACTCTTAACCCTAATGATTATTTGGTGATTGTTCGCAATCGATAATTGATTCTTCACATTTTTATAATAAAATCTATGCAAGTAATATATTCGTAATCCTAAAATGCAACATTGAATAGTTATATCAAATAATTTGCTTTTACCAATTAATAAAATATAGTTTGCACTGAAGTTGATAACTGTCATCGAAATATTCTTTCGAATTCAGAAGTTAGTCATTTAGACAGAAAAAATGAAGTTTTTTCCTTAAAAAATAAACAAATGGTGCATTTGGTAATAAATGTAATCAAAACAATTATGAAATATTATTTGTTGACCAAATTTTATACTCTGGTTTCATTTCCAAGTAATATGTGATACATTCCATCGATTAAACATGATTCATGTGATGAAAAGTACCTGATATGGATATTCGTTTAGCAAACCTGCTCTGAAAATAACAAATTATTTATTAGCTGTCATTTATTCGACTGATAAACTGTTCTAGTCCGTGAATTCTAAACTTTTTTGAATTTCCTCCGGGAACACATACCTGCGCTATTTGAAATTTTGGAACAAAAATTTCATATTTCCGGGCGTACATACACACAATCAAGTACTTTGGCATTCAAAGTTAGTAAACATTTGCATTGCTACTGGATACCAGTTCTACATAGCTTTTCCAAGATTTCTAGGTTTTTTCAAATGAATCCAAGAATTCTTGATAAACCGGTATACTTCATGAGTCTAATTTTTTTTTTTTTTTTTTAAATGAATAAAAATAAATTCAAAAATGTCATGATACTTATATACGAAATTTTATATGCTTTTATTTTTTGAAAAAGCAATTATGCCCTTCTAAAAATCAATTTGTCCACGGACGATTTTTTCGCTCTACTGTGCAGGGGTCGAGCGAGCGTTTGCCAGCATCGTGCAACCGATTAGACCGTAGACCCATGCTACTTCGCGCCTTTACAGCACGACCGGGGCCGACTGTCCCTTGCTTTTCTAGTGTTATTGCGGGAAACTTTTTTCACCGTTTTTTTCCTATGTACTGATGAAAAACTCCATCTTTTTGGGCGTGCCTTCCATATTCCTGTCTCTCTAGCACACTCAGCTCAGAGTTGCCTCGGGTGTACCCAGCCCTCTTAATAGCAATCAGCCTTTTTTCTCTGTGATCTCTGGTGATACACTTCGGGGAAGAGCATGTCTATTTTTTCGCGCTTGAGCCTACAACTAGGATTGCGGTGGTGTGGATGTGTTTGTTCTGGGCCTTGTTACCGATCATTGGTTTGTGAAAATGTCATGCGCTTCCAAGTATCGCTTCATCATGCGCGTATTCCGCCTAACCATTTGATTCACTGGAGTTTCCCACCTTCCTGATTACTGATATAATTGGTTCATTTCTGCTGTTGATTCAAATGATATCTACTAGCTTGCATACCAGAGGAGTCTTGTGGACTTGAGCCTGTTAATCCTGACATATTTCCTCCCAGAAAAAGCATACAGCCCTTTATTCTTAGATGCTGACATTGGAAATCAAGCGGTCTATTGAGACAAATAGTCTCAAGAACTAGGAACATTTTTTTTTCGGATTACATTGATTTCTCGGTGAATCGGTATCTCCTGGCAGGCTTTTGCGAGCTTGGGAGTCACACGTCACCGATAAACCCAGATCGGTTCTATTGGAGCACCACGTATTCCGTATTTGATAACATTACTACATGTTGTTTCTGGATTCTAACTGCATTTTGCATGATGCGATGCTCAACCTGGAATAAGGTAGGCCAGATTGCAGAGCTCCTAACAATGATCTATTCCTATTTCCCGAGATTTTATATACGGATGACCTACAGAAAACGTGCGTTTTTTTTATTCGGATTATGTTGTAACGTGGCAAATTTTTGACCAGCCACTTTTCCTATTTTATTTTATCAAATTCCATAAGAAATTCTGTTCTGGCGCGTGGCACGACACTCCAAGGGTAATTAGGGTAATTTTGAGGATTTGAGGGCTCATGCTTTTTGTTTTGTATTTTTTCCGTTTGCGACCTTGCTCTGACGCTATTCAACGACGGACATCGAGGGATTTCTGGATTTCTAGAGGCCTATATAGTACTAGGATCCCGTTCGCTATCTTTCTCGAACTTAAGAATCGAGATTCAAGTTGGATGTGGTTCCCGCTGGTATAATTGTATCGTAGAGCCCCCTATATTGTGTATGTTGGTTTGTTTGAATTGTTGAACGCTATTGTCGAACGTTTATTTTATTATTTATTTTACTATTATTCCAATGGGCAAGGAAAAATTTGTGCGTGTAGCACGGTCTTAGAGTGCCGTATAACCACGTATGTACGAGCGCTGTATTTTCTACAAATATATAAAATGTATTTATCCAAATAAATACCAAGCAGTAATTCTAATTTAGATGTTATAGTTTGAACATAATATTGTGATGTTAATTTTTCTGTCTAGTGGTCTAATCAATATTTAATTATTCATTATTAGATCTAATCAATAGATTCGATCAGTAGATAGAAAAATGGACATTAGAATATCATGATATTACCGAGCAGTAATTTCTAGTTTCAAATTTCCATTTCCGTACCTTACATGAGGTTCTTTTTGTTATATAAAGCAATCGTTATTTCGTATTTAATTGAATGTGTAAACTTGAATGTGAAGGTGTGCGCCTCGACTTGATTTAGAACCCCTGTATATCATCAGAGAGAAATAGAGAGTAACAATGCATTAGAAATGTCAACTAGTAATAAGGTGGCGACCCTAGCGGCCGCTTTTTGAGAATAGGTCCACATTATTATTATTATTGTTGTATCCGTGCTATCGATTTTTGGGTCCACGACTCGTTTGGTGGTGCAGAACACTGCGTGTCGAAAACCACGTCGGTAAATTAATGTGGACTTTGAAGAGTGTACAAGTGTGCGTCGTGTGGATCTAAGTGAGTACACTCTACGCACTTGATCTCACTTCGGCTTCCGCCCGGCGCCGACAATAGCCGAACAAAAAGTTTCCCGAATCGTCGATCCTGTGATCGAAGGCATTTGATTTGAATATTTTTACAGCTACAATCTTAGACGGAAATGAGCCCAGTTGGGTGTTTTCACCTGTCAACTGTTTGATCTAGTAATCTGTTTGTGCATTTTCTATACTCTAGATTTAGGGTAAACTCTAGAGTTAGGTTGTAAGGCAGTTGTCGATGTACCTCGTCCTTTAGGTTGTTATTGGTCAAACTATATTTTTTTGTACGTTTTGTTTTGTCGGCAACTTAATTAAGATTTATTATCATTATTATTATTATTATTTATTATTCACGACCACTTAACCGGTAATTTCTTATCATTCCAATCTGCAAATGCCTCAATGATCATCTAAAATAATATATCTCTGGCAAAATAAATATTTTGTTTCCGGGATAATTCAACTTTCAACCATGAACAATTAAAATTTCGAATGCAAAAAACTTGAACTCAATCGCAGAAGATCAATTTTCAACGAAGAAAAACATTCTTAAACAAAAACATGATATTTATATATTTCGAAAAAAAAAAGGATTTCTGAACTTACAAGTTCAACTTTGAATGAGAGGACATATTTATTTACCCACAATAATTTTCAACAAATAAGTAAGATGTTCGACTAGAAGGGATGAATTCCCAAACGAAACTTGAATTGTTAAAAGTTGAGTAGAAAGCATTTATTTTGAAAGAGATAAAAACATTATTCAACAAAACGTTGTAATTTCTGAAAAAATAGTTGGATCTTCGATCTAGAAGATTAATTTGTCGCAAAACAGTTGCATTTTTAAACAAAAAAGGTGGATTTAAAAAAAAAATTGAATACTCAGCAGCAAAGTTGATTTTTCACAGAGAAAAAAAACGCCGGCTGATTGTGGGTTCGATTCTTGCCTTGCACTCTGGAAAAGCTTCGGCGGCCTACGCGGTGAACACTTGCCTAGCAAGGGAGTGTTCATCTCCGGAAAGTCGTGGTGCTGGTACCTCTTGAGAGAAAGGTTACTCTAAGTACTTGGGGCTGGGGTTCTCGGTAGTACGGAACCCACCTTAAGCTGTAGGTCCCCCTTACTTACTACTAAGGTAGTGGTAGGGTGTGTGAGGGAATGGTGGAGAGGTTCGAGGAAAATGTAAACCCTCAGGGGACACATTCAATCAATCAATCACAGAAAAATAATAATAGTAAAATTTCTGATTGAAGGCGCCAAGTTTTAATACAAATACCAAACGGATTGATAACAGCAAATTCAAAATTTTTGTTTTTTAATAAAAATAGATTCAATTTTTCAAATAAAAAAACATATTTCTATATTCGGTTGGATAGGTAAATTTTCAACCGAACTGATAAATCTTTATTTACAAAACTGGGTTCCAGCAAATAAGCTCAGATTTCAAATAGGCAGTTAACTTTTCAAAAGAGCTATTGCATTTTTGACAATGAAATTATTTCTCTCAATTTAGAAAATTCTCCAACATGAAGTAGCATTTCAAACCAAAAAGATTTACTTTTCAATAAAAGTCTCCCGTACTCACGGGAAAGAAAATCGTTTATTGTTGAAATTCTGGGCAAAAAAAATGTTTCAAAAGGCACAAAGTAATGTTCGACGGAAAAAGAATGAATTTTAGACAGAATATTCGAATTCTGTAACATGGAGACAAATTTGTAATTCAAGTGCTGAATCGAACTTCCAACCAACACTTCAGTTTGTATCGAAAAAGATTAAATTTCAACCAAGAAATTTAATTTTATATAAAAATGGTAGAACTATTATCTTCATATCAACCGCTACTAAGACAAATGTTACAAGTTACTCCTTGGTTACTTATTCTCATTTCAAAGGTTCATTGGGTGCGGGTGATGCGAGTAGAGGGGGAGGGGGTGGGGGTCTGAAGCCTATTCAAAGTCCCGTCTGAAACAAAAAAATGTGCCCGCTGCCCAGGCACATTCTCATAGCGCGCTTCGCACGCAAATTTGAGCGTGCCTAGGGCGCTCGTCTGTCAGATCTCGCGCTTCGCGCTCGATCTGTGTCAGGCGCGTCGGAGCCGTGTGGGCTGGGTGGTCCTGAGCCCACCCATAAACTTTGATGGGTCGGCTGAGCCCACCCATCAAAATCTACGCTACTTACAATTTTATAATTCTAAGCTTTTTTTGCATTTAAAATTCATAATTATAATCATTTT
>WSXT02092286.1:0-11686 GCA_011762715.2 Neuroterus valhalla
GCAGTTCTTGTTTTATTTGCAATAATAATATTAAAATAAAAAATTCATTTTGTGGCCAAACGGTATTAGATAGGAGAGGAATATATTGGAATAAAACTTTCAAGTTTAAAAAGATCTATGAATTTGTAATCAACTATTTTTATTGGGATGCGCAGTTTTTGTTGTATTAATGGGGTATTCTTGTCTAGAAATGTTGGAAAATCGATTTTTTTCATATTTTCGAAGATAAAACCTTTAAGAATATATCCTCTAAAGGAATTGAAAAAAATTTCAATTATTTTCGGAGTTTCTACCAATTTAGTGGCACAGCGAGTAAACCGGTCCTGCTTTTGACTCAAACTTTAAACGCGTTTTCCTCAAAACTACTTTTTTTGGGACTCTTGACATGACATCTCAAGATCTACTGAACCAATCTACTTTAAATTTGCCGTGAGCCTTCTGCATGCCCTAATCTATCGCGCTAACCAGAAATATACAAAATTTTTTATTTTTACTATTTGAAAAAAAAACTTCAAAGTCAAAAAAATAGTCGAAAAGTTACATCATATTTTGGATAGACCCTATTTGCTGATTTTTTTTTCGAGGTTTGCGAATCATTCCCGATTACTGGGAGGGTCACAATCATGACAAGCGGGGCGCAGCATTTTTTGAGAACCCCCACTTCATCAGCTCCTAACTTTTCGAATTTTATATTTTTTTTACGTAATTTTTGTTTGTTTGTATTCTTCAATTGATAATAAATATGCAGTAAGATAATGACACATCAATATGTTTCTTGATTTCCTTTTATAACACCCTATAAAATACCTGAAATTCATTCTCCTAGACAAGAATACCCCCTTAAAAAAAATGTTGATTAAAATAGAAATTTCGTTTTCTGGCCAAACTGTACAAGAAGAGGAAAAATGTTCGGATTCAAAACTGTTCTTTTCAACAAGATCTACAAATTTTTATTGAACTTTCTTCTCATGGGACGCATAGTTTCTGTTCTAATCGAGAAAAACTACATTCAAAATTGAAAAGTGAAGTTTCCATAAAAACTAGACGAGATACGGAGAAAATGTTGGAAAGAAAAATTTTTCATTTCAAACCGATATATAAATTTTGAAAATTATAAAAACAAGTCTATTCAAATTTATTTGTTTCAATATTAACGCTTATTATGAATTGCAATATCAAAACAAATATTGAAGTATTGATTGATTGATTCAATGTGTCCCCTGAGGGTTTACATTTTCCTCGAACCTCTCCACTATTCCTTTATACACCCTACCACTACCTTAGTAGTAAGTAAGGGGGACCTACAGCTTGAGGTGGGTTCCGAACCACCAAGAACTCCAGCCCCAAGTACTTAGAGTAACCTTTTTCTCAAGAGATACCAGCACCACGACTTTTCGGAGATGAACACTCCCTTGCTAGGCAAGTGTTCACCGCGTGGGCCGCCAAAGCTCTTCCAGAGTGCAAGGCGGGAATCGAACCCACAACCAGCCGGTGCGTGGGTCCAAAGTGCATGCCTTAGCCCCCACGACCAACTGGCCACTCTACAAATATTGAAGTAATAATAACAAATAAAATTTTTGCTTTGTTTCGCATCATCTGAACAAGCAGCCCCAGATCAAATGTATGAAATATTTAATATATTAGACGGAAGACGTGATAAGAATGTATCCGTTACAGCCAAAGAAGCTTTAACAAAAAAGAATACCCAATCTTTAAATTACATCAGCCGACGTTTTAGTTTTTGCTTCAGAAGATTTTCACACAGATGTGAGGATGTGCCTGCGCGTTCGGCAGATTTTTTTATCACATGAAACGTGGGGAAAATCAAATCGTAGGGAAGTAGGAGGCCTTGAGTAAGATAATAATATATTTACTTATGGTTGAGTCCTAAACACGGATTAACGTAAACGTGGTTGAATAGGGAAATAGGAATTATTTCTGAAATAATTTCTTTTCTCTCAATCGTTTGTTTCTTTATAACTACGGTGGTACAATGCTAAAACCCATAGCGACTGTGCCATCAAACCTGAACGTAATTATAATCATAGTTATATAATAATTGGTATATTCAAAAATTGCAGGATATGATTTTGAGGGAATCATACAGAGAGTATGTAGAAAATGCAGATGAAGTTATCAATGTTCATTCTCTCTTAGATTTCAATCAAAGTTCCACACATTTTTTCTACATTATTGCAGAATTTTCCTGCCAGAATATGAATATTATGACACAAAAGTTGGGCAACAATGGGGTTAGAAATCCTTCTGCATACCAGGAGCTTGTTTCGTAACGTCCTGATAATTATTTTCCAAACGATTTTCCATTTGAATATTGCGATTTCTGTCACTGAGTACGTAAGCTGACAGCTAGAGGGGGATGAAGAATTCATTGAAAGACTCCCGGTAACGTTTTACATGAATCATGCTACTTAGAATGCTTGCAGCATATGTGAAGTTTTTATTTTCCAAGTATGCTCGAAATATTTATCATTCTGTAGATGAATCCTGGAAACTTTTAAAATATAGTTTTTAATGCTGTGGGCGTCATTTTATTTCGTCATTTTTTCGTATGTGAAGCTATAGTTTTCGGCAGTAGAGAGCGCACAAAGCAAATCGTTCAAACGAACGCGTGCATATTTCGCATTTATTTTGGAACACGCGCGGGAAATGCTGTTTTTATTGATTGGTTCTCATTACTAAAAAAGGTTCATCATTTATGAGAACGGAAATCTCTATTTGTGCGAGATACAGTTAATTATTATTACATGTTCCTGCTGAAAATTCTTTATACGGCAGTAGCTGTTTACGTTAAAGCGCACTTGTTATAGGCTCAAGGCCATTTGTGGTTATACCCAAAACGGTATTCTTATACCATGTGTTAACAAAAACTAACCAATAGATTTTACTAAAGGGGCGTGACATCACGGGGTATTTTTTTGAGTTTGACTTGTCTTCCCATCGGAGTTCAAAATTATTCGTTTTGAAACTGCACAAAAAGCCGATTTCAATATTAAAAATTATCCGTTTCCTTAGAATCGTTAAAAACACTAAATTTCCAGGCTTACTGCTCGCTTTGCAATGTACAGCCATCCTTATTTTAAGAAAATTAAAAGCGAAGTTTTTGTTCCACATTGTTCGTTCCGACATTTTCGGAATTTTGAGGTTTTGAATTAATTATTAGATTTTTGTAAAACCGTATAATTCTGAATTGTAAAAAAAATTTCATCAAATGTTTGCAAATCTTTAAAGCATGGATTTCTCCAACTTGTCTTCGGAATCAAATAGACTAAATGACAAACTTTCTAGATATTTTCCCTTGCCGTTCAACCCGTCGAAAAATCTATGGAATCATGTAGAAAGTCTTGAGACCTTGCCACTAATGTGTATGAAATATTTTTATCAAATACAAGCTCCATTAAATTAAGAGATGTTTGAGAATTTCCAAGACATTTTTTTAACGAAAAATGTCACAAAAAACAATACAATCTCCTTGGGGAGTTCTAATGTTCAAAAAATGAGAATAGAAAAAAATCCTTTCCAAATTATATTATTCAGAAAATCATTGAAATGTTTTCATAACGTAGCCTGGACCGAAATCTTGTTATATTCCTTAAACTTCTGCTCTCATCTCAAATAATGAAAAATATTAGTCGTGGTTTCCAGAACTTTATTCTTCTCCGAAGTATTTCTTTGTGGAAGTATTTGGCTAATCTGGCAGGCAAGTCGTGCAGAGTTTACTCTGCCTCCCTCCGGACAACTGAATCGAAGTTAATTAGTTTTTTCTTCTGCGCGATCTTTGAATCCAAGTCTTTACGGCAACACTTTTCCGACAATTTACTACTGGAAGTTTCTCTAAGGGTTGGCTCAAGGAAGGAGTAATAGGGGTTACGCCCACAGGTCTAAGCTGTGAGTGAAGCGAATTATACCCTCAAATAGGGTTGAAAGATCAACGTGACAAATATGAGAACTTATCAACATCATCCACTAATTTCTTAACAACACATTCCCTTTCTCCTTCCAGTATCCTTTTCGCAAACTTAGCCAACATTAAGGGAGTTAATTTCGTAAAGCAATTGAGTATCTCTCAAAATATGATTGCAAAAATGTTTACCAAGTGACGAATATCAGTTGATACGAGACCCGTTTAATCAGGACAACTTTGACTTCATTGAACAAGTTTCATTACACTGCAGAAACTAGATGTCTCTTTTTCTCACGGTATTACTTTTTTCGTGTCCTGCTATTGAAAAATGTAACTTCATGCTCTCATTTTCAATGTGGAAAAAATGACTTTGAGTGACTACTGGGAGTCTCATTATAATACCACTCAAGATTATTTTTTCTTAGTCTTATTTTGATTCCTGAATTAAGCCCTGGAATAATTCTTTGTTTTTACAGTGAAATTCAAACTCGGCCCCTAAGATTTCTTAAGTACATTCTCTCTACTTTCGAAATATCCATTGATCCTTGAAAAAAGCTGTTGTTCGACCTATGCCTGAATCTTTGCATCTATCTCGACTAACATCATTCACCCAATCTCTATTTTTTGAGCTCAATCGAAAAAATTTGAACATATTGTACAGAATCGCCTGATGGAATACATCAACACGAATGATTTCATCAATCAATTCCAGTCTGGTTTCCAAGTCGAACATAATAATATCTTAGCATCACTTGGGGTGGCTCAATATATCTGTCAGAGCCAATCTGACATTGCCTGGATTCTATCTAAACAGTCGATTCAGAAAAGTTAAAAATAAAAATAGCAAATCGTCAGTTTGTGGTAGAGTGAGCACAACTAGAAAGACAGAGATATCCTGTGTGGCGTATAATGCTCTGTTGTCTAGAATAAAGATCATGCTGAAGTTACAAAGCCACATAAAAATGTGCCATGAGCGAGAAACGAGATCCATCATTTTCTATAAATTTCGACCCGGTGTTAACAATTCTGAAGGCTGTTTCATCGTGTAACCATCAGTTTTCACATAAACTTAAAATTTTCGAATTTTGAGGAGAAAAATGTTTTTTTTCTAATCAAATGATTTTTTTGAATTTAAAATTATATCTTATTATAATAATTTTAATATATTAGGCTCAATAACTCCGGGCAAATTACTAATCATCCGACGCGCAACAGCTTCATCCTCACTAACCTAGCAACATATTACTGAAACGCTTTTTTTCTTATGTAAAAACACACGGACTAAGCGTTGTGGAACTCCCTAGTTTTGAAAATTGGACAGTAGCGTATGTAGTCAATTGATATGAGTAGAAAGATTCTTTGGCAGTTTTCATTCATAAATAACAAATTCCACGATGCTGTGTAATTTGAGGTTGTAACTGTAAAGTCGAAGTTCAAAAAGACATAAGCATCGACATTTTCAGTAATTTGCCTTAAATTATTGGAATGAATAGATTGTTTTTATGTAAAACTCAACACAAAATGCGTCCGACTACAAATTTGCCTATTTTTATTTTGAAAAAAAAAATTCACGTGATTAAAAAAAATGTTACATGATGAAACGGTCTTTCGATTCGTGACCAGCCATGGAAAATAGTGTTTCAAATATATATCTTTTGTTCATATGCCTGGTAACAAAAATGGATGAAAGCATAAACCTAATCTGTTTATCTGTTATTGTTGTCACGCAGTTAATGCTTTACTTCAATGATATTTTAACGGTAATGGAACAGATCAAACATATTCGACGTGTTTTAATACTAAAAAGAAGGATTATGATTATTCTAGAATAGTAATTAGTAATTGTTCGCGGTAAATGTGGACAGTTTGATGAAAGATAGAGTAGAAAATCGAATTTAATTCCGCACGAAATTCGATATGCCTGTTTCAGTGTGCCGACATTCAGGGTTTCCCAGTAAATTATATTTCAATCTAATTTATGCTTTGATATTTATTTGATGTATTCGTTTGATTCAAATGTGAAAAAATATAAATGAAAAATATTCAACACTTGTGTGCAAATATCCCAGGTAAGCCACTTTTAACTGTTGGCTCTCTCGAGGCCCCACGAAGGCGGCCTACTCGAGAAATCTCCAGCTTGGGCCTGGTAGCTGGAGCTTACAAAGGGCTCTTATTATTCTTCTAAACGAGAAACCGCACAGGGCTTCCGTATCGAAAACATTGAAACTTTGTGTGTGACTTCCAATTTTTCAACGCATGATTAGCATTATGCAGGGACAAACTACTTAGGACATCGTTAAACTCAAATCAAACTTAACATATAAGTATAGTACTAGGACATTAGATGGAATTAATATTGGAGTTGAAATGCCTAGTAGTCACCAGCTTCAGCAAGTTGCCTACATTCTAAAATATTTAGGAATTGAAAAAATTATCTGTGTAAGAAACAATTAAAACTTCTAGAAACTCTCATATTTCAAGATTAATATGTAATGCGGTCAGCCGCATTTGAGCTCACTGAGTGATCCTCATAACAGTCTTCACCAATCATTGGATGCCTCGTTTGGACCTTATAAATGACTGATTTCATTTTTTAGTTTAAACTATAAGAAAATTGAGGTTTTTTTGAAGCATTCATTTTTTGAACGAATTCTCAAACTTTCTTCAAGTATTTGTTTTTTTTTTTGTAATATAACAAATTTAGAATGTATTTCAGGAAAAGTTCTGGGGTAACTTGGCAAGCAAGAAAAATGAAGATCGGCAAAGAAAAAAAAAAGATCGCCTATTCTCCATTTTACCCTTGCCTATTTTTTTTTCTGCATGATGGGATTCCTCCAGGATTTGTAACTGCATCACTTTTTCCCCTTCGTTTTTTTCTGTTATTGTCAACGCAGTTGTCAACTTTCTGCAGAGTTTTGTCTATCAATTTATTTTTGAAAATAATGAAGGTTTTTCTGTAAGGCATTATCAATAATTATGTATTTTGAGTCCTAATGGTATCATTTTCATGATACCGTTCCGCGTCTATACTTCGTTCAATATAATAAACTTGGAAGCGTAAAATTTGATTAGAGAAAGGCTCCTGTTGCACTGCACGTAATTTTTATTTTTAAATTAGAAACATGATGTACAATATTACAGGAATCGAAGAGAATATGGTCTAAGCTGTACAACATTTGAAAAAAATACTTCGGCCCTGTAGAATATTCAATTATTTTCAAAAAATATAAAACTATTAGAGTTAAGGTTTGATGAAATTTCTTGTGGGTTTAAATAAATTATTTGGAATCCTTTATGAAGCAATTCCTGAATAAGGCTCGAACGTGGAACAAAGCTACACTGCAAATTAAACATATTCAAGAATACTGTGCAATTTTCAACAGAAAGTATTGCAAGAGGTTTCTTCGTGAAATTATTTTCAATTTCGTTCTTTTGAATTATGACAGTTCAATGGATAAATAGTTTAATTTTGAGTTCTTCAGGTTGAATTTTGTCTTTTCAACAGTCGAAATCGGATACAGCGCAAAGTATTTTCTATTGGACACATGCTGCTGATAAAACCATTTCTGAAACAAAATACCTTATAAATTAATACCGATAGGAGTGCTTCATCTTTCGCAGGAAACGAATTTCGTATTTCTTCATAATATATTAGGATTGAAGTTTTTGAAATAGCAATACCTAGCCACGTTTGACCCTCCTTAAACAAATAAGGGAAACTTTCTTCTATGTTCAAGCTCATGGAGTTTCTGTATAAATGCAGTTCAATTGATCCAGACAAATTTTTATATAAATTGAACAAACACTTTTGGAAACAGACAACATTTATTCCAATGAGAAAATGCTTCGTCAGAGCTTGACGAACATTTCGTTTGATTGAAAGAAATGTTGTGTGAATCGAATAAAATTTGTTTAAATCGAGTTTGAATAAAACAATGTTCATTCATACATATTTTGTTTATGGAATCAAAAAAAAATCTTTAAAGCGATTATACCTTGAACTGCAAACGTGAAAGAATCCGGCGATAATAGAAGTTTCCAGCATACATTAGTCACGCAAAGAGAATTCTTATTTTCAATAATTAAAAAAAAATCACATTTGTAAAGAGGAGTAACAAGATGACAACTTATGTTTCATTTTGTACTGCACATCTTCATGCAAAGAGCTTTTGATTCAATCCGTCTTCGAATAAATCCCGACCATTTTTAAGCATGTTACAAGAAAAACGCTCTTAGTCCCTTACCTCAAATCAGTTAAAAATAACTAATCGAGACAAAGATATCAGTCACCGATTGAGGTATTTTTGTAGGAAAACTGTGCAAGAGTTTCGAGGCAGCATTGTATTTGAAACTTGACCTTGTATCTACCTATGTACTCAATATCACGCACTTGAAACAGTTGAAAATTCCGCAAACTGGAATTTGCGGAATTTTTCTTATTTTATGCACTACATATTTCATAAAATATGTACAGTAAAACATCCTAGTAAATAGTAAACATTTCTTTCCCTAACTATGAGCGGAAAGTTCTGAAACTTATATTTTGTATTCTCGTCCCGAGCTCAGCTTGCGGCTCGCATCGCTCGCAGGTTTAAACGGGCCTAGGGAGCACGTCTGTTATATATCGCGCTTCAGTTCGATAATAAATTCACCTCGAGCTAAGCGTTTAGTCTTTATACTTCCCCACATTCATGTATAGATCTTTTAGAACTGGAGGGCAAAACATCGACTTTCGTAATTTGACGATCGTGAATCCTCTTTTGTTGAAGCTTTTTCAGCTTGAATAAATCCATTCTCATCGCGAGTCTTGTGCTTCACACATGATGATCATATTTCCAAAATGAAAAGTTTTTCATGTTGTGTAAACTTTCCAAAAAACGAGGTGAGGAGAAATAAATTAGGTTGGTCATCCGTGTCTATCCCATTCATTACCGACCTTTCGACACGGCTTTGTGTCTTTTTCAAGCTTGAAAATAAAACTAAAAATAGAAAATAACAAAACGATTGAGAACTGAAAATAACGTATTATATATTACTAGGGAAAACAAAAATAATTGGTTTAAAATATAATTTCGATAAGGCTTGTCCCTCCACAAAGTCAAGTCCTTTGATGAAATGGTAATAGCAGTAAGAACAGTATTCAATATCACGGTGTTTTCTTTCAACAATAATTATTATAAATAAGTTCCGGGCTGTCCAATGGGTTCATCTTTGTCACCGATAATTTCAAATAAAGTACTTGACTTTGTGGAGGAAAAAGCCTTATCGAAATTAGATTTTAAACCAAATATTTACCAAAGATTCGTCGACGATGTGTTCACGATCATTCCCAATGACAGGATCGGTGAATTCGTGAAAGCTGTCAACAGAAGAGAAAAATCCATACAATTTACCTTTGAAACTAAGGTGGATAACACTTTGAATTTTTAAGATTCATCTGTAATAAAACTGAAAATGGTGGTTTGATTACCAATTGGTACCGTAAACCAACATTATCTGGTCAATATTTAAATTTCAATTCTCATCATCCGTTGTGCCCAAAAATTGGTTTAATAAAAAACCTAACCGATCGTTGCATTAAATTAAGCTATGTAAGTTTTTGTCGAGAAAATTTGAATTTTATAAAGGAAAAACTCAAATTAAATGATTATCTTGCTCCAATTATTGGAAGTGTTATCGAAGAAAGGATTCACGAAATTCACAACGGTTCCGACCACAATAGGAAACAGAAATGGTTAGGTAATCGCAATAGTAACAGCAGAAGTTTAACTTTTCTATACATTCAAGGACTATCTGAAAGAATCAGAGGTTCTCTTAGAGAATTTAATATTGACCTTTACTTTAAAAGTAGTAACAAAATAGAAGATTATTTTATAATCAAAAAAGATAAAGATGCCGAAGAAAACTTATCGATTATAGTTTACTTGATCAAACGTACTGATTGCAATAAAATATACATTGGTTAAACCAGCAGGAGATTAAAGACACGCATAGCTGAACACAAAAGAGATTGTGTAAATGGCAACAATAAGACGGGTCTTTCGCAACATGCTTGGACATGTAACCATTACTTTGATTCCGAATTGATAAAAACATTAAAATCTTAGCTGGAGAAAATTTAACCGAAAAACGTAAGATTTTATAATCAATTTTCATGAAGAAATATTCAGATACTTGTGTAAATCTACAAACTGAAAGAAGACATATCAATAATTATTACCAATGCATGCTCAAATAAACCAAAAATAGATTTTGAAATTCAAGCTTTCTGGCGCGCTCATTAGATGACTTACGCAACTGTGTTTGTAATTGGATGTGATCGGTGTTTATCTACATACTTCTTACATATTCGAAGCATTCCAATAACCATTCTTCAATTCATGTAAACACCTGTTCGAGTTTTGTTTTTGTCTGTTTTTAATTGTTACCAACAACCTTTTGTGGTCTACATTCAAGTTATAATAAAAATTGTGTAATCATGTAGTTTTTAATTTCGACGGTTAAGCCTCCATCTCTATTCTTATAAGGTTGAACTAAAAGAGTTTTAAATGTTAACTTTCGTTCTTCGGACTCAATGTGACACCAGCACAGTTTGTTTTGACAATACACATTCTCTTCAATTTTATACAATGTAACAGGTATTCCATCTTTTACTATTTTTATATGGCTTCGTTTTCTCTAGTTGTATTCAATAAGTTGAGTTTCAGTTCACAATCGTTTTGTTATTTTCTGATTTTAGTTTTGTTTTCAACCTTGAAAAAGACACAAAGCCGTGTCGAAACGCCGGTAATGAATGGAATAAATTGAAGCGGATGACCAACATAATCTATTTCTCCTTTCCTCTTTTTTTGGAGAGTTTACATTCTCAGGAAATTATTGTTCTGTGGATTTTCTTATATTTTCATATTGTGTTTAACTCTCTTATATCAAATGTATAATTAATGCCTTTCTTTGGTATTTAATTTAAATACCAGAATTTGGTTTATCTGGTGTCGTTTCTCTAAATATTAATATTGTTTTGTTTATTTGTTATACTCCTCAAATGAAACAAGAACTATGAACCCCATTCGATAATAGTGCGCAGCAAATTTGTTTCATTTTGTTCTATATTCTTCAGTATTCAAATGGGAACCAAGCATTATTAAATAAAAGAGTAGAATAAAACCAACTTGTAGATCTTTCAAGGAGGAATAGTTTTGCTCCCAAGCATTTCCTTCGTTTCTTTTATAGTCTTGCTGGGGAGAGGAATGGTTTTATTCTTATTTGTGCTCTGGAATATTAGAACAAAAACTATGTGTCGAACAAGAAAATTAAAGAAAGCAAGTTTAAAGATCCTTTGAGGATAACAATTCTTTTCCTCAACAGTTTTCCCCGTTCTTGTATATTTAGGCTGGAAAGTGGAATTATTTAATTTATTGAGTATTTTTCACGACTAGAACAAAAAATATGCATCTCATTAATAAAATAGTCGAGGAATATTTGTAAATAAAAGGAAGTGTTTCGGGTTTCGATCGTGAACAAAACATAAGATATTTTCGAGAATCCACGGACGTTGCAGTTCGCATCTTCAGGTCAGTCCTAAAGATGCGAACTGCAACGTTCGCAAAACGTCGGAAAAATTCGTAGTTTTGTAACCATCAAGACCTGAAACACCTCCATCGAATAAAATCGATCATCGAAGGAGCATCAAGTCTATCAGCAAAATTTTTGGATCTTTCTAAAATGAACAATTTTGTTCTTTCAAATTTTTTTATCTCGTATGGT
>WSXT02092297.1:0-11686 GCA_011762715.2 Neuroterus valhalla
GCATTTATTTCTTTGTGGATTCGAACAAATTTCGGGACTTTTCACATAAAAATTCGAAAAAACATTTGTGGACCACCCAATGTTCAGCCACCATAACTTGCCTGAAAAAAATTTAATTTGGAAGATATCTTCCAAGTATTGTAGCCCTAAAATGAAAAAACTCTTTTCAACAAATTTGTGGGAAAATGAAATTCCTTTTAAGGAACTCTTCATTTCTTATTTTCAAGAAGAATCTATATTTGTTAAAAATCGCGCCATACCTTGACACCTTCAAAACATCTTAAATTAGGTAGAAAAAGAGGTTTTAGGTAACAAATCAATTTTAATTCGGAGTCAGCCCCCCCCCCCCCTTTGATCCGCAGCTGCTATTGACCAACCAATAATCGGTGACGAAAATAATCTTAGTTCTTCTCCTCCTGCCGTAAGTATTCCTATTTCTTTCTTTCTTGATCAGGGCTTCCCCATTTTGTTGGAAAATAGTATTTTTTGGGTTGAAAATTCATTTTTGTCAGAAATTCATCTATTCTAGTTGAAGATTGATTTTCAGTTAAAAATTCATTTTTCTTGTTTATTTTTTCCTACTACTGGCAAACATTCACAATTTTATTCGAAAATTTATCATTTTAGTTGAAAATAAAACATTTTGCTCGTAACTTAGTTCTTTGCTGTTCATAGTTGATTTTTTTGTTATAAGTAATTTTTTCAAACTAAAATTGAACTCATTCCGAATGAAAATCCCACAGTTGTAATTAGAAGTTCATTTGTTTGCTTAAACATCGATTTTTGCATACATCATTTTAGTGTTCGCATTTCGGTTGACAATTATTTTTTTTTTTTACTAGAAAAAGATTTATCTATTTGGAAATTTAACTCTTTCGGTTTAAGATTTTTTGTTTTAGTTAAAAACTCTTGTGTTTTGTTTGAAATGGGTTTTGAACTAAAATTGTTACTGTTCCATTTTCTGTTGTAAATAATTTTTGTTCAGTTCGAATCTGAATTATTTTTAAAACATGGTATTTTTTGTTAGAAAATTAATTTTTCTTTTTGAAGATTGATCTTCTTGTTCAAATATTCACCTTCATGGTTGAAAATTGAATTGCTGCAGGTAATTATTTATTATTTTAGATGAAAATTTATCTTCTTGGTTTGAAATTTACCTATTGCAGTTGGCGATTCCTAATGTGATTTGAAAATGCATTACTTTGATTGAAAAATGGACTGTTTTTGGCGAATCCGTCTTTTTCTGTTACTGTAGATCGATTTTTTTTAAATCCAATTTTAACTGCTCCAATTGTTGTAGGAAAAATTATATTTTCTCGTGGAAATCTTTAGTATTCCTTTTAAAATTAATTTATCCTGCAATCTTAAATCTGTTCGTCAAAGGATGTTTAGAATGAACGTCATGAATTAAAATTATATTGTTTAGGTTTTGCAACAAATATGGATATGTTACTACTAGCAGACCGGTAAAATTGAAAAACTTAACCGAGAAAACCCAGAAAATAACCGGAAATTGAAAATCGTCCGCCAAATCGCAATCCTGTTTATTTTCTTAGATAATTCAAAATTTTAAACAAAATCGGAAAAATCTACTAAACTATCGTGTAATTTCTTAAACGTCAAAATTTTATTTTGAAGAAGGTTCCATTTCAATTAAGTGATATTGTAGAAAACATATTCCACGAGATTGTTCAAGTTCCTGAACTTCAAAGTGCACGGAAATCGTTTTCCATTTCGAAAATCGAATAAACATCTTTTGACGATCCAAAATCTAATTTTTACGGGAACGAAGCAGAATAGGAACTGTTGTTTATAGTTTGTGATCATTGTACTTCCAAAAATTTATAAAATTATACTCCTATCAGATGTTCATCTTGTAAATAAATATATAAATAAATGTATAAGTGCATATTTGAAAAAGTATATCATAAATATATTATAAATATATTCAGAGGCGGATTTAGAAAGTTGCCGGCCCTGGGCAAAAATGAATAATGCCGTCTTTTTTCGAACTATACATAATATTTTAATTATCAGAGACCATATTTCCATCATTTTTTTCCATTTTTGATCTTTCTCACCTTATTTTTTTCGGTCCAAAATTTGCCGCCCCGCGGCAGTGCCAATGTTGCCCCTTAGGTAAATCCATGCCTGAATATATTATTATATTGTATATTAATTAAATGTATATTTATATCAAATTAATGTACATGCTTAAAATGGTAAAAATCGAATAGAAATGCATTAAATTTAACATTGGTACTCCAAAAGGAACAATGATCTTATTAATTAAATATTAAAGTTTGTTAACCCTAATGCTATTTTAGTCGATTTTCATCGATTTTTAACATTTTCAAATTTATAAGAATGTATTGATAAGATACACATCTCGTGAGGGCATAAATTTGATATATTTCTTTACGTGTACAATTTTCAACATTCAATTGCTGTTTACATCCTGCGTCATTTCCGAAACGAAAATGATTTCCACTACTTGAAAATTATATTTTTTCAGCTTGAGTGAAAAGAGCTAAATTTATTTTAATCCGGATTAAACATTTTGTTGCTCCAAGTCATATTTTATTCTATAACTTCAACTTCGAATATTTTTGGTATTGCTTCATTTGAATGTTATACTATAACTGTGCCATTGGATTGTTTTTAGTTTTTCAATTTCTAGGATTCCATGAATATTATAAGTGCTGAAAGATTGATCATAGAAGTAGAATGAGAATTTTTTTGAAACTTGAAATATACACATGAAAATTAATTGTAATTGGAAAAAATCCATTTTGTTGGTTATAAAAAAAGATAATGCATTCAAATTTGTATTTTTCTAACTCCTCAAATCTAGATTCCAAAAAATGAATTCTTGTTTCAAATATCAAACTATTTGGCAGAATATAACCTTTCTTATTAAAGAAATCCCATATTTGAGTGAAAAATTCCACATTTTTGTACAATTCATATTTTTTTCGAAAATCCACTCTTTTATTGAAAAATTATAAATTTAGATTAAGAATTACAAATATTCTCTACACGACTCATCTCATTGACTTTAAAATATAAAAAAAATTTTGAAAATTGATGTGTTTTCTTGAAAATTCGTATTTTTGGGGAACAACAATTATCTTCTTCTTTATAGATTCACCTTTCGGTCTGGAAATTAAACTCTTATGTTCAAACATCTTCTTCCACTTAGTAATGAGTTATAAGTCGGAAAATTTATTCTCTAAATGTTTTTTGATGAAAGCAAAATTGTCAGAGTTATGGCAGCTTCAAAATTCGAAAATGTAAACAAAAATGAGAATTTTTAGCTAAACAACGAAAGATGAAAAACAAGTATGAAAGAAAGAATATTCCTTTTTGAAAGCCCTATAAGATGGACTTCACAACTTTTTGAATTTTCTCAAAAAATCGAAAATTCCAATTTTGATCGCACAAAAATGGTAAATAATATGTGAACTCGATAAATTCCGGAAGAATAATGATATTCGATCGTGCTTAGGCACCCATTTTAAGGAACAAAAATACAAGTCGAGTTCGTTAACCAGCTGTTTTGGATCAAAAATGAAAGAGGGGGAGCATTTTGAACATTTTTCCGGACTTTTTTTTCCGAGATTCAAAAATTTCAAGTACGGTTTCTTGTAGAAGATAATTAGTGCAACAATTTATCTCAATAATTTTTTTTGATAAAAACAAAATTGTCAGAGTTATGGCAGTTTCAAAATTCGAAAATGTAAACAAAAATGAGAATTTTTAGCTTAACAACGAAAGATATGAAAAAAAGCATGGAAGAAAAAATGTTTCTTTTTGGAAACCCCATGAGATGGGCTTCCCAATTTTTCGAATTTTCTCAAAAAATCGAAAATTCCAATTTTGATCGCACAAAAAATAATGGTAAATAATCTGAGAACTTGATAACTTTAGAAAGAATGATCATATTCGATCGTGCTATGGCTATGATTTTGAGAGTCCAAAAATACAAGTCAAGTTAGTTACCCAGCTGTTTTGGATCAAAAATAAAAGAGGGGGAGCATTTTGAAAAAATTTTTGGACTTTTTTTACCAAGAATTAAAAATCGTAAGTACGTTTTCTTGTAGTTGATAAAAAGTGATACAATGTATCCTCATAATTTTTTTTGATAAAAATAATATTGTCAGAGTTGTGACATTTTCAAAATTCGAAAATAGGCCTCCAGGATGATTTCACAACTCTTCGTGTTTTCTCAAAAAATCGAAAATTCAAATTTTAATCGAACAAGAGGTAACGAAAAATAGAAAGATTAGTAGTCATGCTAATCATGTTGTCATATACTCCGGATGACTGACAGTATGTCGATATTGATGTGGTTATAAAAACAAGTGTGAATATGTCTGCACTAGATCGACATTTCTGCGCTCTAAGTTGGTAGTGATGAAACAAGTGAAACACATGAGAGTGCAGAATCAACATAATCTTTGACATTCAAATCGATTTCAACCTCGAGCGGACATGTAAATGATACTATTACCGAACTTTACTGTCACTAGTGTGGAAAAGTACACTTTTCCAGACGGACACATCAACGATCGTGAAATCGATCATTTTCGCTGTTCCCCACCAAGCCTCAAAAATCGTATTTTTCGGGCGGGTGTGACAGAAAATATGTTTAAATGTGCTATCAACTTCTTCAACAGGATATGTATTTCTCATTTCAAGCAGGAAAGATAACTAAGGCTAACACAGGGGATTGTAGTTGACACGTAGTTTTTGTTTTATTCGTAAAAAATAAAATTAAAAATTAAGAAATCGAATTTCTATAAAAACTACACAACATGTGAAAAAATTAGGCAAAAAAGCTTCTCCACCATTTTGGACAAACTTTGATCGAGTGCGCAGCACGAGACACGCGATGAGAATGTATTCGTTAAAGCCGGAGAAGCTTCAACAAAAGAGACTTCACACTTACCAAATTAAAGAAGTCGACATTTTGCTTTTAAGTTTTACAAGCTTTATATACAACTTTACTGTAGGAAGATACAAAGGCCGAGCGCGTAGCGCGAGGTGAGAATACCATCGAGCGCGAAGCGCGCGATGAGAATGTGCCCGCGCAGCGGACAGATTTTTGGGACAACAATTATCTTCTTTTCTCAAGATTCACCTTTGGGTCTGAAAATAAAACTCTTTTGTTAATACATCTTCTTTCACTTAGTTAATTTGGAGCCCAAAAATCTATTATATTTCAAATAGTTATAGAAGAAGGTATTGAATATTTTTCTCTGAAGTAAAGTTGATTACACACATAAAAATTAATTTTAATTGGAGCCCAAAAAATCCATTATGTTGGTTATAAAAGAAAATAATGCATTTAAATTTGTATTTTTCTAACTCCCCAAATCTAAATCCCAAAAAATGAATTCTTATTTCAAATATCAAACTATTTGACAGAAAATAACCTTTCTTATTGAAGAAATCATATATTTGAGTAACATATTCCACATTTTTGTACAATTCATATATTTTTGAAAATTCACTCTCTCTTTGAAAAATAATAAACCTAAATTGAAAATTTCAAATATTCTTTAGGTGAGACGTCTCATCGACCTAAAAATATAAAAGAATGTTGAAAACTGATGTATTTTCTTGAAAACTCATCATTTTCGAGACAACATTCATCTTCTTGGTAGGAAATTTATTTTACTTTTCATGAAAATTGACTTTTTGTTTATATAATATATAAGAATATGGAGACATGTTGGAGTCCAAACTTCTTTTCATAGGCGAATAATAATACAATTTTCGAAGAAGTAGGAAAATTCATTCAACATCCAGACTTTTTATAAAAAGTCTGAAAATATTTTTTTCAAAAGTCTGGATGTTGTGCATGAGATTGAGAAGAATATTTTTTAATCAAATTTCCTACTTCTCGAAAAATTGGTTAGAAATAGAACTACTTTGTTGAAAATCCATTTTTGGAAGATTCACTTTTCGGTTGAAAAAAAAAATCCATTTAGTTAGTTGTTAAAGAAGACTTTGCATTCATTCTTACCTCCTTTTTTAATCTTTGAAATTTATTAAATAATAAACATTTTTGCACTTCGATCGGCTCGTATTGTGAGATTAGTCGACGAATATTTTTTTCTTTATTTCGAGAATTGGTACACTCATTTGCATTATAGTATTTGAAAGTTTGGAATATTTTATCAAAAGTCTTTCACGATTAAGTAAATTCACACGAGTTGAATGGATTTTGAAGAAAGCAACAATTTTCTCTTTCTTTTTCATGGAAATAGAAAAGAGTACGTGAACTCGATAACAACAAGCATTTGGCAAATTGCCCGCATCGGAGTTAATATCTTCAACATCGTGAGAGCATTTTATCCGGTTTTATGTGTTTCACATTCAGGGTACTCTGATTATCCCCACGGGGTAGGTCGAGTCATTCACCTCTGGTGGAAGAAATCAAGAATAAGGAAGTCTTGAGTTTCCTTATATTGAAAAGGAAAAAATAGGAATTGAATCTTGATACAGTTACGCATTTCTCTATAATGCAAATTCAAATGAGATATTTTTATCATAGAAATTTTATTAGGCTGCAAGCGTCTTTGTGTATTATCTCAAATGTCAATTTTTTTGAACCTAAAATTGATTTAACATTTTTTTTATACTGTCTTGAATAAAGATTTTTTTATTTCAAATTTTTCTCGGTGTTTCGCGTAATTTGATTCTTATGATGTATTTTTCTATGGTTCGATTAGAATTACCTCCTTTTTTTAAATAAAGATAGATTGTACAAAAGCCTCCTCAGGGTGGCGATTGGTCTAACGATTCCAAATTTCCGATTTTTCCTGGACAATTTTTACCATAGTCCGGGACAACTAAGAGTAATACATTAATATTTCTCACAAATCGCAAACATTTATTTCTGTTTATGACGTTCATTGTAAACATCTTTTCATACATAGGATCAAACATTGCAGAATAGATTAATTTTGAAAAAAGTACTCTCCGCAAAAAAATATTTTTTTTTTTACAAAATTTGCAACAATTAAACTAACAACTCAAAAAAATCAATATAATATTTAATTTAATGAGAGCACCTAAATTTTCAACCATTAAGGTGCATACTCAAACAAGAAGAATAATTTCCAAATAGAAAGAATAATTTTCTACCAAAAGATATGATATTACAACAAAATAGTTGAATTTAAATTTGGAAAAAGATTTATTTTTCAGCCCAAAATAGGAAAGTAACATTTTTGGTAAAAAAAACAATTTCATATCAAACGTAGAGTTTTTAACTAAAATGAAGAACCTTCAACTGAAAAATTTGAATTTTCGAACAAATGTATCCATTTTTACGAAACAAGATAATTTGTCAACCAAAATATTAATGCTTATATTTTCAAATAAAAAAAAATTATGTTAAAGTTTCAGTTTAAAAAATTACTTATAACAATTAAAATTAACTTTCAATGATAAAAAACTAACTGAGGCAGTTGGATTTTAAGCCAAGAAGATGAATTTTGAACTGAAGAAATTAATCTTCAAGTTGAATGATTGGATTTTTTACCAAAAATTAATCTCTAACCAAAAAATACAGTTTTTCAATATAATGGTTGAATTTTAAACTATAAAAATATTCATTTCCAACCCAAAAAAAAGAAGAATAACGTTTTTGACCTCAGAATTTAATTTTTAACCGAACATAAGAGTTTTTAACTAGATGAATTTTCGACTAAAATAATAAATATTTAATTGTTTGACTTGAATGTTTGACCATAAAGAAGAATTTTTGAATAATCAAAGAGAATTCACTTTCGAATTAAAAGATCATTTTGTTCCAAAATATCGATTTTTCAACAAAATATGTGAATTTTCAACGAAATGATTGGATTTTTAATTTAATAACAAATTTCCATTCAAGTTGTTAAATTTTCAACTGGAAAGGTCAATTTTCTACTAAAGATGAAACAATAAATTTTAATTTGAAGAAATTAATTTTCAACCAAACTGATGAATTTCCAGTTGAAATGATGAATCTTCAACTCTAATGAATGTATTTCATGCGAGAGAGATGGAAATTTAACCATGAAGATTAATTCCCTACAAAATAGGCAAATTTTCTACATAGCACAGAGATTCTCAAGAAAATAGGTAAATTTCTAAATTCAGAAATCAATATTGAACTAAATTCCTAAATTCCCGCCGCAAAAAGATGATTTTTGAAGAAATAGTAACATTTTCAAGCAGAGGTGAATTTTGGATCTAATAATGCAATTTTTGAAAAAATTCATTTAAAAAAAAGAATTCAATTTTTGATTGCATAGTTGATTATTCAACTCAAAAATGATGAATTCGTAATGAACAATCGAAACAAGTTTCTGACGAATTTTGAATCAGAAGAGCGATTTTTTAAAATTACTCTCTTCTAAATTCGAATTATAATTTCAATATTATAAGCTAGATGATCATAAAGCTGAACAAATCTAAAAGAGCAACAAATTCTCAAGAGGTTTTTCTTATATAAGAAAAAAATAAAAATTCTATTTCTCATAAAGAATAGATAGAATAAAAAAATTTCGGAATCAGACTAAAGGAAATTTACATGCTTCAAATCGAATGATAAGATCTCTTTCTTATTCATACATAGGAAGAAAGCGGTAATTTCTCGTATTTTTCCGGTAAAATGTTTATTTTTCTGGGTTAAGTCAAGTAAATTCCCGGTTTTTCATACAGATTCCCGGTCATTTCGATTTCCAATTTTTTTTGTTGAAAAAATTCAGTATTGAATTCCAAAGAAATCTGTCGAGGCCGATTTCTAAATTTTCGTTTGTTTAAATTTTTAAAGAGTTGCAAATAGCAAAAAAAATGTTGGTTTTCAACATTTTTCTCTCTGATTCTCTGAGAAAATTCTTCTTTGTGATAGAAGGCCTGAGGTTTGATACAAAAGGGTCGGCCGATGGAAAAAATGTGTTGATATGTCAAGTTATTTGTTAGAAACAAATTTGCGAAACAAATAGCCAGTATGATGGAATATGTTTTTGTGAAGTACATTATTTTATGCGTCGAGATTTCTCGTTTAGAGCAATGAGCTGAAATATGATCTTGCAAATGTGGTATCCGATATAATTTGTACAATTTATTAATAATTATTATGAACAAATGCATGATTTGAACAGTTTCAGGCAGAAACGAACCGAATCTTCTTCAGATTGTCTTCGAATATTATTGCCTATCATCCATTTTGATGAATGTTTGTCAGATTATATAATTTGTTGAATTTATCAACAATTATTATAAACAAATTCATGCTCAGAACAGTTTTAGGCAGACATGAACCGAATTTCCTTGCGAATGTCTTCGAATCTCATTGCCTGTAATACACCTTGATGTTTTTATGTCACCTGATATAATATGTTTCATTATTTAACAATAATTATAAACAAATGCATGATTTGAACAGTTTCAGTCAGGAATGAACCGAATCTTCTTTCGAATGTCTTTGAATCCCATTGCCCGTGGTACACATTGATGTATTCTTCTCATCTGATATACATAATTTGTTAAATGTTTCAACAATGATTATGAACAAATGCATGATTTAAACAATTTTAGGCAGAAACGAACCAAATTTTCTTCCGAATTTCTTCAAAGCTCTTTGCCTGTTATACACATTGGTGTATTTTTCTCATTTGACATAATTTGTTAAATTCATCAACAATTATTATAAACAAATGCATGATTTAAACAGTTTCAGTCAGAAATGATCCGAATCTTCTTCCGAATGTCTTTGAATCCCATTGCCCGTGATACACATTGATGTATTCTTCTAATCTGATATAGATAATTTGTTAAATGTTTTAACAACTATCATAAACAAATGCATGATTTAAACAATTTTAGGCAAAAGCGAACCGAATTTTCTTCCGAATTTCTTCAAAGCCCATTGCCTGTGATACACGTTGATGTATTTTTTCCATCTGATATAATCTGTTTCATTTGTTAACAATAATTATAAACAAATGCATGATTTGAAAAGTTTCAGCCAGAAATTAACCGAATCTTCTTCCGATTGTCTTCGAATCTCATTGCCTGTGATCCATTTTGATGTATTTTTGTGAGATTATATAATTCTTTTAATTTATCAACAATTATTATGAACAATGCATTATTTTAACAGTATTAGGCAGAAACGACCCGAATTTGCTTTCGATTATCTTCGAATCTCATTGCCTGTTATACACATTGATGTATTTTTCTCATCTGACATAATTTTTTGAATTCATCAATTATTATAAACAAATGCACGATTAAAACAATTTTAGGTTGAAACGAACTGAATTTTTTTTCGGATTTCTTCAAAGCTCATTGCCTGTGATACACGTTGATGTATTTTTTCCATCTGATATAATCTGTTTCATTTGTTAACAATAATTAAAAACAAATGCATAAATTGAACAGTTTCGGTCAGAAATGAACCGAATCTTCTTACAATTGTCTTCGAATCTCATTATCTGTGATCAATTTCGATGTATTTTTGTGAGATTGTATAATTCTTCTAATTTATCAGCAATAATTATGAACGCTGCATTATTTGAACAGAATTTCCTTTCGATTACCTTCGAATCTCATTCGAATATCGGAAGGAAATTCGGTTAGTTTCGGCCTAACACTGTTCCAATCATGCATTTGTTTATAATAATTGTTAATATATTTTACAAATTATATCGGATACCATATTTGCATGATCATATTTCAGCTCATTGCTCTAAACGAGCGATTCCGATGCATGAAATAATGTACTTCACAAAAACATAATCCATTATACTGTCTATTTGTTTCCAACAAATAACTTGACACATCGACACATAATTCTTCTTCCGCCGACCCTTTTGCATCAAACCTTGGCCTGCTCTCACTAAGAAGAATTTTCACAGAGAATTAGAGAGAAAAGTTTAAAAATCAACATTTTTCTTCCTATTTGCAGCTCTATAAAAATTTTAAGGAACAAAAATATAAAAATTGGCCTTGGTGGATTTCTTTAGAATTCAATACTGAATTTTTTCAAAAAAAATTTAATAGCGATGAAGAATTGTGACCTGCAGGTTATTTTGAACATCTTTTTTCATTTTGCCCCACTGTGCCCTTCTCTTACAGGCCTTTGCTAAGAATGTTTTATCCTTTGACAATCACTGAGTACAAAAAAGAGAAGACTAAGCGTTTGAGAAAAAAGTCACTACGGTGCTTTAATCCGAGCTTTATCGCGTTAACTTTAAAAGCTGTAGCTTTTTTTTCTCCGTATTGGTCTCGTGCTGCGTGCATAAAATCCTTGTATTTATTACTGAAAAATTGGGACTTGACTGTATTGCTTATTCAGACTCCGACGGGCTCATTCAATCATAAGGAAATTAGTTTCTTCTCAAAGGAATGAAGCCTCATTTCAATAAACAAATATTGATCAATTTGTACATCATAATTCAAACAAAAAAAATCTGCCCGCTAAGCGGGCACATTCTCATCGTGCGCTCCGCGCGCAGCTCGCTTCGCTCACAAGTTTGAGCGCGCCTAGGGCGCTCGTCTCCCGGATCTCGCGCTTCGCGCTCGGTTATAAATTTACCTCGCGCTACGCGCTCGGCCTTTGTACCTCCTTACAGTTTTATATAGAGCTTGTAAAACTCAAAAGCGAAATGTCGACTACTTT